>JACXGI010006367.1:0-42111 GCA_016801175.1 Esox masquinongy | reverse complement strand
CTGACCTGTCGAGGCATGGACTCCACTAGAGACCTCTGAAGGTGTGCTGTGGTATCTGGCACCAAGACGTTAGCAGCAGATCCTTCAAGTCCTGTAAGTTGCAAGGTGGGGCCTCCATGGATCACACCTGTTTGTCCAGCACATCCCACAGATGCTAGATTGGATTGAGATCTGGGGAATTTGGAGGCCAAGTCAACACCTTGAACTCGTTGTGTTCCTCAAACCATTCCTGAACCATTTTTGCTTTGTGGCAGGGCGCATTATCCTGCTGAAAGAGACCAATGCCATCAGGGAATACAGTTGCCATAAAAGGGTGCACATGGTCTGCAACAATTCTCAGGTAGGTGGTACGTGTCAAAGTAACATCCACATGAATGGCAGGACCCAAGGTTTCCCAGCAGAACATTGCTCAAAATATCACACTGCCTCCGCCGGTTTGCCTTCTTCCCATAGTGCATCCTGGTGCCATGTGTTCTCCAGGTAAGCGACGAACACGCACCCGGCCATCCACGTGATGCAAAAGGAAACGTGATTCATCAGACCAGGCCACCTTCTTCCATTGCTCTGTGGTCCAGTTCTGATGCTCACGTGCCCATTGTAGGCGCTTTCGGCAGTACAGGGGCACCCTGACTGCTCTGCAGCTACGCAGCCCCATACTCAACAAACTGTGATGCACTGTGTGTTCTGACACCTTTCTATCAGTATCAGCATTAACTTTTTCAACAATTTGAGCTACAGTAGCTCGTCTTTTGGATCGGACCACACAGGTCAGCCTTCACTCCCCACGTGCATCAATGTGCCTTGGCCGCCCATGACCCTGTTGCCGGTTCACTGTTTTCCTTCCTTGGACCACTGTTGATAGGTACTGACCACTGCAGACCGGGAACACCCCACAAGGGCTGCAGTTTGGAGATGCTCTGACCCAGTCGTCTAGCTATCACAATTTGTCCCTTGTCAAAGTCGCTCAGATCCTTACGCTTGCCCATTTTTCCTGCTTCTAACACTTCAAATTTGAGGACAGAATGTTCACTTGCTGCCTAATATATCCCACCCACTGACAGGTGCCATGATAACGAGATTATCAGTGTTATTCACTTCACCTGTCAGTTTGATGACAGTTGAAGTGAATAACATCGGTGTATGTAAACTAGCAGGCAAAATCCAAAATACAAATATGTATGTCAAAAAGGCTCAGTTTGAAGGTACAGACTAGGATAAGCTAAATCATAAACACGGAAGGCATGCTAGGGTCAAAGAACGTTAGAAAGTTATCACTAACTCTTGAACGGGAGTATTTCGGTGAACGGCAGCTGGGAGGAGTGCTGCATTCGTTGTGATTGGGATCTGGAGGCTATATCAGTCAATCAAATTTATTTATAAAGCCCTTTTTACATCAGCAGTTGTCACAAAGTGCTTTTACAAAACACCCGGCCTTAAACCCCATGGAGAAAACAACAGTAGTGTTGAATTACAGTCATATGTTATATGTCATCCTGGTGATTTGGTTGAGAGATGAAACTGCCAACAGATCTTACAGATATGGCAGCGAGTGAAACCTCAAGTCGGCCGGCTAGGCGGAGCAACCTATCTTCATATAGCTTGTTGAGGTTAAAGTTCACGCTCACTTCGATGACATCACTGCCGAAGAACAGAAGCTATGATTGGTGGCTATAGGAAATAGTTTGTTAGTGCCAGTTTGAATTGAGCCAATTCTGCCTGCTGTTTTGTCAGTGTACAGTTTAAAAAACCGATAACTGAATGTAGTTTGAAATGTTTTGGAGTAGTTTTCCACTTGCAATGAAGCTTTGCGATAGCGATACGAACCATTTCCATTCATGGAATTGGACAATGCTAATAATGCTAATTACAGACTGGGACAAAGCTGAGTAATGGATTGTTTGAAAAAATGACTTTGTGCCTTCAGGACTAAGAGAAAAATATGGACTTTGAGAAAAATATGAAAGGGACAAACTATCCCTTTAACCCTGATAGCATCGAAGTTGTCGCTGAAAATGAGAATGTGTTCTTAGCCAGATTTACCTGGTGAAATTAGGGTACACAGTAGTTTACCACCTCTATGGAAAAAATTATCATCTCTAACTAGCCCTATGGAATTCGATTTTTTTTTTCCAAACTGGCACTAGAGGGCATCCCTATCACCATGAAACATAAAATAAGGAATACCAGTGTGTGTGTGTGTGTGTGTGTGTGTCTCAGAATTCAGATTATGACTGCATGTAAGTGTGTGTGTGTGTGTGTGCCTGCATGTGTGTAGATCCTGACATGCAGCGGTGATGGCACCAGTGCCCTGTGGGACGTGGAAAGCGGTCAGCTGCTGCAGAGTTTCCATGGTCACTCTGCCGACGTCCTGACACTGGACCTTGCCCCCTCTGAGACGGGAAACACTTTTGTCTCTGGGGTCAGTGTTTTTGTGTATACGTGTGTTTTTGTCTGTGTGTGTGTGTCAGTGTCTGTGTTTCTTTCTCTTTCTGACTGTCTTGTTCTGTTTCCCCTTCCTCTGAACCATGTGTTAATTCCAGGGCTCTGATAAGAAGGCTAATGTATGGGACTTGCGCTCAGGGCAAAACATCCAATCATTTGACACTCACGAATCTGACATCAACTGCGTCAAGTAAGTCGACTCAACCGCATGAACCCCAACGCTAAGAGCCCACATTATACGGCTGTCCACACATTTACCTTCTAGCCTTATATTACCCACTGAATCTCTAATGTTAACAATCAATGTTACAGATCTCTACAGTTAACAACTGACCCTTCTTACAACTTGTAATGTCCACATAATTATTTTTCTCTTTCTTTCCCGCCTCTCTCTCTCCCTCTCTTTATCTCTCTCCCTCCCTCTCTGCCCACTCCTGCAGGTATTACCCTAGTGGGGATGCTTTTGCCTCTGCATCCGATGACGCTACTGTGAGTTTATAACACGTTTATTCACCATACTTAGTGCACTGCTTTCGAACAAAGCCACTGGGAGTTTAAAAGTGTTAATTAACACTAAAAGTGTTAATCCAAAGTAGTCTACTATATAATATATAGACAATGGGTTTTCATAAACATAGATCATGTGCTTTTGGTGAATCAACCAATGTAATTGACTTTTGTCGTAATTGTGTGTTGTATGTGTGTGGCAATCAGACTGTAGTCTTCAGCACCATTGATTTAATTGATTCTTCCTGAGAGATTGTGTTATCTTACTGTGATGTCAGTGGTCAAAGACCACCCTTTTTTTGACAACATCATCCAATACGTGTCAAAACATCCTTTTTCAGTTACTACCCAGGTTTGTATTGTGTTAAGATGTGTTGTTCTGATCTGGGACCAGATATAAAATTGATTATATGTTTTATTGTATCTCATACAAAGAATAATTTAAAAAATAAGAAATACAGAATAAATACACCAGGAATCTGAGCGTACAACACAAACAGAATCAACAACTTGAACTAGCTTGTGACCTCTTAACATGTGTGTGTGTGTGTGTGTCTTCCAGTGTCGTCTGTTTGATCTCAGGGCTGATCGTGAGGTGTCCATCTACTCCAAAGATAGCATCATATTCGGAGCCGCAAGTGTTGACTTTTCTCTTAGTGGTAAGTGGTAACATGAAGATTCAACTATTGAGCAAATTGTACAGTGGATATAAAAAGTCTACACACCCCTGTTAAAATGCCAGGTTCTTGTGATGTAAAAAAATGAGACAAAGATAAATCATGTCAGAACTTTTTCCACCTTTAATGTGACCTATAACGTGAACAATTCAATTGAAAAACAAACTGAAATCTTTGAGGGGGAAAAATTAAAAATAAAAAACTCACAATAACCTGGTTGCATAAGTGTGCACACCCTTAAACTAATACTTTGTTGAAGCACCTTTTGATTTTATTACAGTACTCAGTCTTTTTGGGTAGGAGTCTATTAGCATGGCACATCTTGACGTAGCAATATTTGCCCACTCTTCTTTGCAAAAGCGCTCCAAATCTGTCAGATTGCGAGGACATCTCCTGTGCACAGCCCTCTTCAGATCACCCCACAGATGTTCAATTGGATTCAGGTCTGGGCTCTGGCTGGGCCATTCCAAAACGTTAATCTTCTTCTGGTGAAGTCATTCTTTTGTGGATTTGGATGTGTGCTTTGGGTCGTTGTCGTGCTGAAAGGTGAACTTCCTCTTCATCTTCAGCTTTCTAACGGACGCCTGAAGGTTTTGTGCCAAAATTGCCTGGTATTTGGAACTGTTCATAATTCCCTCCACCCTGATTAAGGCCCCGGTTCCAGCTGAAGAAAAACAGCCCCAAAGCATGATGCTGCCACCACCATGCTTCACTGTAGGTATGGTGTTCTTTGGATGATGTGCAGTGTTGTTTTTGCACCAAACATACCTTTTGGAATTATGGCCAAAAAGTTCAACCTTGGTTTGATCAGACCATAACACATTTTCCCACGTGCTTTTGGGAGACTATGTTTGTTTTTGCAAACTTCAGCCGGGCTTGGATGTTTTTCTTTGTAAGAGATGGCTTCCGTCTTGCCACCCTACCCCATAGCCCATTCATATGAAGAATACAGGAGATTGTTGTCACATGTAGCACACAGCCAGTACTTGCCAGAAATTCCTGCAGTCCCTTTAATGTTGCTATAGGCCTCTTGGAAGCCTCCCTGACCAGTTTTCTTCTCGTCTTTTCATCAATTTTGGAGGGACGTCCAGTTGTTGGTAATGTCTCTGTTGTGCCATATTTTCTCCACTTGATGATGACTGTCTTCACTGTGTTCCATGGTATATCTAATGCTTTAGAAATTCTTTTGTACCCTTCTCCTGACTGATATGTTTCAACAATGAGAATCCCTCTGATGCTTTGGAAGTTCTATGCGGACCATGGCTTTTGCTCTGAGATGCAACTAAGAAAATGTCAGGAAAATCCTACTAGAACAGCTGAACTTTATTTGTGATTAATCAGAGTCACTTTAAATGATGGCAGGTGTGTAATGTCTTCTATTTAACATGAGTCTGAATGTGATTGGTTAATTCTGAACATAGCCACATCCCCAGTTATAAGAGGGTGTGCACACTTATGCAACCAGGTTATTGTAAGGTTTTTATTTTTCATTTTTCCCCCTCGAAGATTTCAGTTTGTTTTTCAATTGAATTGTTCACATTGCAGGTCACATTAAAAGTGGAAAACGTTCTGACATGATTTATCTTTGTCTCATTCTTTTACATCACAAAAACCTGGCATTTTAACAGGGGTGTATAGACTTTTTATAACCACTGTACATCTTTAGTAGCTTGGGCATGCTCCTGATGAGACGGCGGATGGTGTCCTGGGGGATTTCCTCCCAGACCTGGATCAGGGCATCAGTGAGCTCCTGGACAGTCTGTGGCGCTCCTTGGCAGCGTCAGATGTATCGATACATAACATCCCAGAGGTTCTCAATTGGATTCAGGTCTGGGGAACGTGAGAGCCAGTCAATGGCATCAGTGCCTTCAACATCCAGGAACTGCCTACACACTCTGGTCACATTGTCCTGCACCAGGAGGAACCCAGGGCCCACTGCACCAGTGTAAGGTCTGGCGATGGGTCTGAGGATTTCATCCTGGTACTTAACAGCAGTCAGGGTACCGTTGGCTAGCATGCGGAGGTCTGTGTGACCCTCCAAGGATATGTACAGCTAGCTCAGTCAGAAAGGATAAAGAGAGAGCAATTGTCTGTGGCCACCACCTGCAAAACCATTCCCTCTTTGGGGGTTGTCTTGCTGTTGCCTCTCCAGTGCACCTGTTGTCACTTTCATTTGCACCAAAACAGGTGACATTGATTCACAATCGCTTATGCTTCCTAACTGGACAGATTGATATCCCTGAAATTTAACTGACTTGGTGTTATACTTTGATGAATACGTGGTCCCTTAACTTTTCTGAGCAGTGTATATTGTCTTCTAAAGCAACAACCAATGCTTTTTTGGTTGTTATCACTCTGCTCGCTCAACTAGATACACTACATGCCAGAAGGAACTCGCTGGCCTTTTACCTCAGTTGAGCTTACAGAGCAAGATTGCAAGGCAATCAATCAAATTCATATTTCTCCTATGAAGCTTTTTTTACATGAGCAGTTGTCATAAAGAGCTTATACAGATATCCAGCCTAAAACCTCATATCTGATGACTAACCCCCCCAAACCTGGAAGGTTCTAGACGCGGGAAGATATTTTATCTTAAGAAATTCTGCTACTCCTTAAATGATGATCCTTATTTTTTATTTACCTTTATTCAAACATGCAGGTTATAAAACTAGTTTTACCCAGTACAGACGCTATTCTTGGCATGTGAAGTACTAACCATCCCTGTGCTCTTTTGCTGTAAATAATGATTTTAACTTTAATGAGTGATGTCAGTTATGCTGGAAGTTCCTGCAAGACTGCCTTATAATAAACAAATCAGAGAGCTTCTCCAGTCATATATACAGAGGTCCATCACACTTTTTTATACTTCAGTAAAGGAATCCAATCCTAATTTTCAGGTTTTGTTACTAAATCAGGAACATGTGTTTGTAAAGTGCAAAATATCATTAATACAAATAGCAAGACATAAGGAACTTGTTTTTTGAATTTGTGATGTGTTCAGTTTAGTAATCTAACGATTACTTAAAATGTGTGTTTTGGCACTCATTATACATCTAAGAGAGCAATACATTGAAGTCACACGGTAAGCAGGCAAAGGCACAGTTCATAGTAAGTGCAGTGGAATACAGTACTGTTTCAGTAGCATAGAAATAAATGTAAAAAAAATCACAATCGCTCTAATGTCATTGATATACCAGGTGTATATAACCAGGAATTCAGGTTTGACCATTTCATTCAGAATAGCCTATCTCAAAAATAGAAACCATAAGCAGGCATTGGCATTTAATCCCTGATTACATCAATTAGCTAATTTAAAGGCAATAATCAACTGTGTCAAACGCCTTTGAAAAGACTGTAAAAAAGCCAGCACAATTCATGCTATCATCCAAAGCTCTGACAATATAACTTACAGGCAGTTTGGTGTCAGACAAAATGTGTACTCTGGCTTAAATCGTGCTTGATGCGTACAGTATTCAAAATACAAGTCTGAAGAGAACATAGCTGTATATTCACCAGGGATTTTAGAATCTTTGAAAGACAAGACCATTTAGAAACTAGATGAGATATGGCAAGGTTAAAAGATTTGCCTCCCGTATGGAGAGTGGTAGACCATGAGTGCTTTCCATACTTCTGAAATAACCTCTTAGACTATATTTCTATTTTACTGAGCCAGCAAAAAATTATGCACATACAAGTAAATCCGGCTCCAATTTGCTTGCCCCTTCGGACTTCATTGTGTCTATAGCAAGGCATTGAGGACTTAATTTACTGTAAACTGTTTAAAACAAAAACATTGACCATAGTTTTCTAGGAGGACCTGTGTCATTTCAACAACGGCACATTGTCTCAAACCACAGTGAGTAGAAACAGATGTTCATTTGAAAAGAAATCCAGCCGAAATAAAATGGCAGATAAATGTGTCAATAATAGCAAATTTCCCAGTAAGGGAACCAGTGGTAGAATTAATTTGTTGTGTTTGAGATGAAGAAGTACTTTTCTTCAAGGTATTAACAGTTGTCCCAAATGGCGTAGGTTTCCCTTTACAATAGAAGACTGTGTGTTTACATACAATTCTAACTTAGCTTTTCAGACATGCATTATGCATAGATTCTGAACAACAGACAATCATGATCTGAATTTGTTTTTCTTGCTTGAACTTTTGATATTTTGTTGATGATCCCTGGAGATCCCCCAAGCATACAATATTCACTAGTTTTCTGTCACTTTCTATTTCGTCGGATGTGATTATGACATGGACAGTTTCTATTGCCTTTCATTGCAGACAAACTATTTGATGTTATCACATTATCTGTGTAAGCTGAGATTGGGTCCAGTAAAGATTTCTACTCATGACTATGTTGAATTCTTGTTGTAGACAGTGGTTCCCAACCTTTTTCAGTTACTGTACCACCAACAGAATTTTGCTCTGCTTGGAGCACCCCTGAAGTACCCCCTCATGTTAATTTCACTAGTAAGCTTATGGTGTCATGAGTGTTCTCAGTATTGAATATACGAACTACAACAACCTTTGGTTTTATATAGCTTCATGGCGAATAAGGTTTTGTATCAAACAAGTGGAAAGTCACCAGGCAAAAGGGGAATTTGAATCACTTGAAATGAGTCTGTGGGAATAACCACAAAACATCTTAAGTTTTTGTACAATTTCTAACCACATGACCACATCATTGTAAAAAGCTGTTTTTTTCTATCTGTAAGTCTGTCCACTCTGTAATTCATGGCTTTGTTTATACTGTTGTTTATCCTCTCATTATCTAGTATTGAACTGATTTATCTGTCATTCTCCTTTTCAAGTCTACTCTCTGTATCTATTCCTCTCTATTCCCCCTTTACATCCCAGTGTTGTCACTCTTTTTCTATCAATCCATTTTCTCCATCTATCTTTCTTTCCCTCTTTCTTCCTCTCTCCCTCTATGTATTTGTCTCCATCTCTCTCACTTTCTTTCTCTTTCTCCCTCTGTCTCTGTCTCCCAGGGCGCCTGTTATTTGCTGGCTATAACGACTACACCATCAATGTATGGGACGTGTTGAAGGGGACCAGAGTGGCCATCTTGTTTGGTCATGAGAACAGAGTCAGCTCACTCAAAGTTTCTCCAGATGGAACTGCTTTCTGCTCTGCTTCCTGGGACAACACTCTACGGGTGAGACATGGGTGGATTTCACGTTACTTGTGAAAACGTTACTTGATTTGATGAGGGAAAGAGGTTGGAGATAGATCGAGGTGTGGAGACTGAGAGTGAGGGAGTTAGAGACCATTATGAATGAGAGTGGCTGAATGCGTCACAGGTGACATTCACGTCACACACACCCACACTTTTTACAATGATAATCGAATACATACTTCTGTTTTTGGATTTGGAAATAACTAGGTAATAGTTGCTTTTAGCCATGGTCTGGCCACTGGTGATCTCACTTCCTCTCCTGAGTTTCTCTGCCTCAATATCTTAAAAAGAAAGCTTCTCTATCTACCTTTATATCTAATTCCTAGTAATGTTTATTCCTTTCAGGGGCTTTTTAAAAAAGGAAAGGGGATATTTGTCAGTTTGCATTCCCCTGCTCAGGGACAGAATGACAGATCTAGTTTTCCTCACAGGTTTGGGGATTTGTTTTAGCAACATTTTGGTTACTAGCCTTATGCTATAACCACTAGGTGATCTGCTGCCCCAGCAAATGCCACCATGATGCTTGGTCCTTTAGGTAGAGGCCTGGTTACTGTGATATGCTTTTTGACAACTGTAAATACAATGTGATTTATTGATTTTTGTTTTCTGTGCTTTATCTGACAGATCTGGGCCTAGTGGTGCTGTGATGTCATCAGAGTGAGATAGTAGAATACCTGAATGTCTGGTGTCAAAGGTCCTGGGGTCAGGACCAGAGTCACATGATCATTTAATCCAGAGTAGCCCATGGAGCACACATCTGCCTATAGAAAATGTACACACACAAATACAATAATAATACATTATCTAGGTTTGATTCAGATAGACTATTTATTTTATTGATTTTAGACTACACCAAATGCTCTTGAGGCAAATCTGTTACTGAAGTGTTATTGTTATGAGAATGTTTGATATTACAGTAATTATTACTATTGTCTAAAGGCCTCATTTCTCTACAGCAGCTCCCAGTTAATAGCATTCTCAGGAGTGCTAACTGTCCTGTAATATTCACTGCCCTTTGCAGCCCTGTTGACTGTTTAGTTTACCAGTCAGTGAGTCAATCTGTCAGACAACCCAGTCTTAACTTTTTCTCTCAGATCTAATGGCCAATACTACCGTTATACTATCCAACCATAGACTGAAGCCAGAGAGTTGTTCTTGTATTTATGCTGTGAAATAAACAAATGATGTTATTGTTAAATGGTGTCAATTCCATCTGCTTATTTTGTATGTTTATGATATTGATAAGGAAAACGAATTATCGTAATGAAGCAGCGATGGTGATTTTTAGAAATATTATGACGTGCTATAGTAGAGGAGGAGTCAAGCGAATAAAAAATAAAGTGACACTGGAAAGGAGGAAATGCCGTTGATGACAGCGGCCCTCCTTCTTCCTGCTGTACGTCGAGAAAGCAGTCTGATTGCTGGGAGGGTGAGCTTTTTGTTGCATGTTTCTATTTAAAATAAACTCTATTTATTAATTTGTCTTTAACTCAGTTCTCTAAATATTTTTTAATACGTCAGTCAAACTTTGGTTTTACAAACTTACGATAAATCGATGCGGTTTGCTTCACGGACCGAAGCCGTTGTTCGCGGCCTCGGTTTCTGTGGTCCTTTGTGTGTGTTTATTCATTTGACATATTCAACCAAGCTTGCTATCAACGTAGATCGGTACTATAGTTAGCCTAAGACCGTTAGCTCACATTAGATACATTGCTTTTTACTCCACTAAACCAAGACTAATGTAATCATATTTTGCCATGTTAATGCTGACTACAAATTGAAAAAAACAATCTAACCCTCGCTAACAAGCTGCACAAGTACAGTACTGTACTAAATGTGTAGACTGTGGTGTACAATACTGTAGTGTTATATCTTCGTGATTATTTTCCTGTGATTTAACAGTCAGTCTAGCTTTCTTTTTCTAGGTAGCAAGTACAAAGATAGATGATAAGGTAAAAAGATCAGTGTACCTGTACGGGTTTTGGGGACATAAGGGAATGCCATCGATGGATATTGGACATTCGTTAAATCCGTCTACTTATGACGTTACACCAGTAGTTCCCAATATTTTTCTCTTAAAATACAGTACCACCTAAGAATTATGCTCTGCCCGGAGATCCCCCTCGTGCATTTTGCCATTATTACTCGAGGCTTCTCAAGAACTCCTGGTTCGGGAACCACTTTATACTAACTCCACAAATGTGGTTATTCATGTTTCTTGGCATTTATTAAATATTTGGCTATTTTTGCAGCATAACATTCAAAAGTTGTCATTGTCGGGTTTATAATACGTGTCTGCTACATAGCTAAATGATGCCTCGCGTTTGTGTATATAAGCTTAGCAGATCATGTTTTAGCTTCAATGCAGTTGATTGGTGACGATGACGAACATAGTGTAATTATTCTGAATTTCTCTTGGCTCTATACTCCAGAAGTGGATTTGAAATCAAACAACTACTACAATGTTAGTTGAAATATAGATTCTGGCCCTGAAACTCCCTAGTCTCTATGGCAGCATGTTTGTAGTTATTGTCTTGCTTTATGGTGATCCACTGCGTTTGGTGGCATTTGATTGTACAGTATTTAGCATGGAAGATGTTTCTGTACATTTAAGTATTCCTTCTACGGCTACTGTCAGCAATTATACAATGGATACAAATGAGCCAGTTCTGATGCAGCTGTACCCGCCCAAGCTTTTACACTATCATCATATTTCACAGAAG
This sequence comes from Esox masquinongy, assembly GCA_016801175.1. Taxonomy (NCBI): domain Eukaryota; kingdom Metazoa; phylum Chordata; class Actinopteri; order Esociformes; family Esocidae; genus Esox; species Esox masquinongy. The sequence goes on along the minus strand of JACXGI010006367.1, from coordinate 30,582 downwards.
AGGTCGAGTATAGATCTAGGGCAGTTCTTTTCTCCTTATGACACTTTCCTCTTGTCATCACTGTCAGATGGTAATCTTTGTCTCGTCTGTGCTTGACAGTTTTCCAGAACTCAACTGGTTTTTATAGGTACTTTTTATCTAACTGTAACCTTGACATCCAGTTTGAGGCTTTCTACTGGTTTGCAAATTGCAGTGTAGCCTCTAGTTCTGCAGGTGAGGTCTTCTGGGGATGGTACTGGCTGACAAATCACTATGGTGATTATGGTTTATTTCTTTAGTCGTACACTGTAGAGGTCTTCCTTGGTCTGCCGGGCTGTTTGTGATTGGACCAGTGCTTTCCTACTTCTTTTTTAATGAGGTTCCAAGCTGTGGTTTTTGGAAAGCCTAAGATTTTTAGATTTTTCAGCTTCACAAAGGCTACCTTGACTTTCAACACCTCTCACACTGACACAAATGATCAGAAGGAACACAACTCACTAAACAGAAATGCCTGTAAAGCCAATTGTGACAACACTTTGGAGCCTTTAATAGAGGCACTTAGAATTTGTATTTATTTCTAAATTGTGAAACCAATATTTACACATGCCCTCAAAGGCTAAGAATCATACTGCAACCATGTATAGCAAATTGAATCATACTTCAACCTTATAGTAAATTATTTCAATTCCAAATGTTTTGAGTATAGAGCCGAAAAGACATGCCTACTGTCCAAATAATGACTGAAGGGAGGCACTGTGGATGAGTGGTGCAGTGTTACCTCAGTGACCAAGTCTGCGAGTTTCACTCTTCTGTGGCTTTTCCAGCACATTTAGAAACCTTGCTTTTACTTTTGAATGCAGGCCTCTAGGGAATGTACTAGATGTCAGCCCTTTGGGATATGATTGTTTTTAATAAACCGTATTGTGTGGGATGTGGAAACACTGGTTGTATGTGACAATTGTATTAACTTGTCCGAGTATATGACGTATTGGTAATGTTTCCTGTTGTCTGGAACATTTAGTGTGGGTTGTGGAAAGACACTGGCTTTAGCAAAGAGCTACAATTAGTCAAATGATTTATAAAGCCCTTTTTACATCAGCCATTGTCACAATGCTTAAACAGATACCCATCCCAAAATCCTGCAGAGCAAACAATAAGATCAAGCACAATGGCTATTAACCCCCTATAAATGCAGGAACTAGGAAGAAATCTAGAGAGGAGCCAGGCTTCTGGTGGTGGCCAGTCCTCTTTTGGCTTTGTTGGGTGGAGAGTATAAGAGTACCTGAATGTTTAAGCCCACAATTTATCAAGATAGTTCACATGGTTACTGGGTTAAAAATATCTACCCCTCAAGAGTAAATGTCAGTTGGCTTTTCATACTGAGTTTTAAGAGATTCAGGGAAAAATTGATTTTCTGGGTTTGATTCCCATGGGGAGCAAGAACGTAGTATGAAAATGTAACTAATCACTACTGTTGCTTTGGATAAGATGTGCCAAATTACTTCCATGTAATATGTACTGTTAACGTGTGATTGACATTTCCTGTATAGACTATGTCGTGCGGGCTGTGGAAAGAAACCCTGGCTGTAGCAGAGGACTACCTGTCTGTCTGCAGAATTGTCCCCACCCCTGGGTCTCCGGCAGCCACACCCCCTCCTCCTCCCAGCGAATCGGCTGCAGCCATGAGACACCTGGCCCTGGACATGGAGGCCCAGCACCGGGCCCGTTTCCACACCCTGGCACACAGCTTCCTGGGCCAGTGTGGTCTGGACCCCTGTGCCTCTCTGCGAAGGGTGATGGAGGAGCTGGTAGGAGATGGACAAATGAACTGGGGGCGGGTGGTCTCTCTCTTTACCTTCACTGGGGTGTTGGTCAGGAAGCTACAAGGAGAGGACACAGACCAGGGGACAGGGGTGAGGGGGACGGAGTGGCTGGGGGGAAAGGAGAGCTGCAGAGCGCTGGCGGAGACCATAGCGAACTACCTAGGGAAAGAGAAGAGCGACTGGATGCTGAAGAATCAAGGCTGGGTAAGTCTGACTGCACCGTGTGTTTGACCTCACACCACAAAATAATAAACAAATTCACCCTAACATTAACTTTAATAATCTAACCTTTACAACTAATTTGAACCTAACTCCTAAACTTAATCTTAATTTAAACCCTAAACTTAACCCCAAGCCTAAAGTAATACCTTTCAAATGGTCCTCACATCCCCCGAAGGTCCTTGGTCTCACAATGCGTGTTCACTGGAATTTGAGTACACGCACAGAGTTGTTGACCATGACAATGTAATGGGAATCTTTGGTCATTAGCAGCACTTAATTCTAAGCCAAGAGAAGCAGTTTGAGGTATGTGGTCACAATATCTATTTCAGATGCTAAGACTGAGGCCAGTCCCATAAATGACTGGTTACCACACACTGGTAGTTTTTACTATAAGGAATGTCACAATAGCCTTGCTCTGGACTTAAAAAATAACATTCTCACAGTGGCGAGTGGTGGGAAGCCCCATGGGTCATGCAGGAAACAAATCTCTGTGGGTGTTTTATGCTTCAGTTGTTAACTTCTCTTAAACGATTGTGGCATCGATACAACTCCAACATTTTATTCTAGCAATGGAGCATGTAATGGAATGCCATTAGTCCCATCCAAAATGTAGATTTGTGATATGATGGGGATAAATGGTGTCCCCAAAATGTATCTCCCCACTGCCTGTAGTGCTTTGACGAGCCGAAGGCTGAATCAGCAACAGGCACAGCTGTTATGTGTTGAGTGTTTTTGTGAATGAACTGGGCACACGCCCTCATCAAGGCAGCTGGTCCTAACAGCCATATTGACTGTATGGTATTGTAACACTCTAGTGACCTCCATGCTCTAAGCACACAACAATAGTTAATACTCAAATACAAGTCTGGATCAGTTTAACAACAAAGGACCACCTGGGTCATATGCAGTAGGCACCTTTAAAAACAGTGGTGACAATGTCCAGAAGTTGTCAGATGAATCATTTTACTTTGAAATCTTTTTTTGCTGCATTGTTCTGACAGCCCTGGTCTATTCAATCAGGAACTGAGCCCACGCTGGTCTGTCTGAAATCAGCAGGGGAAATGGTGCTTTTTGAACATTATTGAACAAAACCGTTTCCTGACTTTTTTTTTTTTTTGACTGCTTAACTTTCTTCATTAAACCGTTGATATCCTCATGTAGGACATTATCATGGAGATTTAATCTTTGCAAGTTTTGTTCTAACCCTAACACACTCTCTCCTCTCGCCTCTCTCTCAGGAGGGCTTCTGTGAGTTCTTCCATTCAGCTAGGGAGGTGAACCAGGACTCCTCCATGAAGACGGCTCTCTTTGCTGCTGCTGGGGTGGGCATCGCAGGGTTGACCTTCCTCCTGGTCCGCTGATACAAACAGTACAAGGCTACTTCGTCTTGATTGTCCTCAGTCTTGTTTCAATGGGATGACTTCTTGGGGGCAGACCTTTTTAAGGAGCTAATTGGTTTCACATCAGGTATGAAACAGTGTTTTGAAAATGGAGTCTGAGTCATTTCCAATGGACCTGTTGAATATTCCCCATGTCTCTTTGAAGCGGTGTCCCATTCTGCTCTTTACTTTCAATTATTTATCAACTGAATGTTTCCATGTCTTTCTGCCCCTCGGTAATATCTTGATTATGACCAACGTTTATCATTCATCCATACCCGGAGATTGTAACCACAAACTAAATGCCTTCTGAAATGACAGAATATGTGAATATTATTAGTTTTGCGTATCTTTCCCCTGTAATAAGAAATATTTTTATTATATGTCAAAGCAAAGCACGCAGGGTGCACATGTTGTGTTGACCACAACTGGACCGCTGCGGTCGGTCCCGTTGGCGGAATGGGTGCCAAATGGCACCTGGTCTCGGCCTGGACCGACCCGATTAGTGTGTCCATTGATTTAGTGTCCCAATTGCCAATTGTTAATGTCTCTCTAGCCTGCCTTTTTACTTCACATGTCAACCAGCAGTATGTGTTTGTGTGTACGCGTGTGTGGCACGATGCCTTTTAGTGTAATAAACGTATAAATTAATATATTATATTTATATGAATAAAAATGTAAACCCTGGCCATCTATGAATTGACAAATGGAAGATTTAATTGTTTTAGTTAGTTTGTTCCTTTTCTCTCTCATGTTTACAACAGGGTTATTTAACTGTAGGCTCAGAGGTGCACAATAGTTTTATTTTTTATTTTATTTATTTTATTTTTTTTGTGATGGTTGATTTATTAATATTACTGATCAGGGAGCCAGAGTCCTTTTAGCTGCATCACATTTCACTAAGTTCTGTTAGTTTAAAAGGTTTGCTAGTTGCGCTGTAGTATAAACCAATTTATTTCCCAACTCTGACTTGGCCCCTGATTTAGATGCCCCCTTTAGGCCTGCAGTTGAATATCTTTGGTCTGTCTCATGTATATTTCTGTGTGTCTCAGTGTAATAATCTATAATGTTTCAGGGCTATACAGAAGGACAGACATTGGTGCTACGGTATGATATACTAACCACCAGACCAATTAAAACTACACATGGTTTGCATCCCAAATGCCACCCTGAATATGGTGATGTTTGGGAAGCAAGCCATACACCTGTTACCAAAACATAACCGATCAAATTTAAATCAATGGAAGAAAAAAGAAAACCCCACTGAATTCCTATTTTTACATTGTTTAATTTATCACTTTTTCTAAATAAAAAGGTGCTATCATGGAGGGACCGTACTGTCTTTTGTTGAAACAGGAAGGGATGTGTGTGTGTGTGTGTAGGTTGGGTGGGTGAGACTGCAGGTTAGTAAAGAGGCTAGTCTTTTTCACTTGACCCATGGCATGTGAATAGTAAGTGCAGTTGTTTTACAAACTGTTTTTGCAGACAAACTATTTCCTATTCTTCGTTTTATATCAACCTAATTCTAACCCTTATGCCAGCTGTATCCCCAAGTTGCAGCCCAGAATAGTGTTTTTTTTGTTTGTTTTTTTTCTCCTGTAGAGTGGTGATATGGCCTGTTGGTTTCATCTATGCATGCTGTCAAAAGTAATGTGTTCTCAGTCATACTCACCTGGTAGAAAGAAGTGCACATGCCATGGTATCAGGGCTCATCTGAATGTCTGTGCTTCACAATTACTTTAAGCCAAACCAAAAGGACTCATCTTTATCCTGTAGAGAGAGACGCACACCTTCCCCCAACACAGTCTAGTTGAGGCAGGCCTTGTGTTCCACATCCTCTGATATGATTCTCAGAATCTTCACAGAAATAACAACCGCGCTGTGTTGTATCCTGTTCTGAACTGCAAACACAGTAACAGAGCGCCCAAGTAGCAAGAGCCACTGTAGCGAGCTGTTGAAGAAACGCATACAGATGTATCTTTTGTTGACTCTAATTTAGCTAACTCAAATGTCTCTCGTAGTCAGTGGGAATTCAGTACCATAATCCGTGATCCTACAGCCAAAAGATGTCGGTTCTACTGGATAGTTAGGGGGTAGATTAGATCAGTCCGGAGGGCTGTAACTAATCTCTGTCCATCTCTGTCTGATCCTTATCGACCGGGAGAGACAGAAAGGTGTACCGAGGCTCAGTCACTATCTGGCCTGATCTTGATTATAGCTGGCTTGTAGCTGCTACACTGGCTTTCCAACACACACACACACACACACACACACACACACACACACACACACACACACACACACACACACACACAGCCCTTAACTACTGCATGGGAAAGCAGTTGGTTTTATCTGCTCTGCTGGCTTCAATCTGTTTATACTATCAGCATTGTCTGCTGACACACTTGCACACCTTTCTCTGTGACTGACCTACACTCCACTGCTCTGTGGGGGGTCATTTAAAAACACCTGATGAGGTGTGACAGGCCATAGTTCACCACTGGCAGCTTAGTATATCTTGCCAGCTTCCCTCTTTCTGTGCTTCAGGGTAGGATTTCTCTCTAAAAAATGGCTGTTGTCATAGGCTCTCAGGAGGAGGAGATCCAAAAATGGGATTAGGGATTGAGGAGAGTGAGACCAGCCATTGTATATCTGAACAAAACCACTCCGTAAAGTATCACTGTATTGTCTTCAGAACCTCAGAATGCTGACTGAGGTCATTTCCTGCTGTGAAACATTGGCACGTGGCAGGAGAACCCACTGTGTTTGTTATGGCTGTCCTGTTGACATGTTTTCCTTCAGCAGACTGACAGCTGGACATCACAGCTGTGGTTCATACTGGTGAACTGGCTGACATTAATGCCTAGTTATTATAACTCACACTACTCAGACATCCACACACAGAGACAATGTTTATCTGATGGATTAAAGAGATTAGGACTCTTCCTCTCCCTGCCTCTCTTCCATTCCCACTGCTACTCCCCAGCCTCCAGGTTGGACTCTTGGAATTGCCTTAATAACATGCAGAATAAGTGACAGACAGCGAATGATGTCATTAGGCATGTTATGGAGCACTAGTGACTAGGCACTGGATTTGGATGGTGGAAAGGGACAGTTTTGTTTCAAATATTTTTTTAAACATACATAGGGGTAACAGGACAATTTAGCCACAGAAATGCAACAATGAAACAAAGAAGGGAAAAAACCAGACTGTGCGTTAATTGACAAAACAGTATGTACAAAAAAAAGTTAAGTATTCCTTACCCCTCGCTCTAACACGTGCCCCCTTCACAACCGCAACCAAACACATTCTGAGTAGTGGTATGCTTCCCCCATACCACTACTCAGACTAAGGGGCCAGTTCACAGAGCCCAGCACTGATCAGAGATAATGTACCAAAGGCACAATTTTACGTAGGCTACATTAGTGTTTGCTATTTTAAGTAGGAGGGTCAGAATTGCCAGATCCTGTCGAAGTATGGATAAACAGTCATTTGGCCTATATTGGATTGTGCCTAAATGGAATGTTTGCCAGGGCACATTTTGTGGAAGATGGAGTACAGGGGAAATGACTGGTACTAGTGTATACCGTTTTGGAAGGTTCAGTAACCACCTGGCATTCGGTGATAGTCTGCTCTGTCGGTAGAAGTCTTTCACTCCAGTTTGCTGCAGCATTGCTGTCCACATTGTGACATCAAAAAAGAGAGTTGTTATAGCCAGTATCAGGGTGACTGTTCAAGAACTTTACTTTTTTTAAAAATGTTTCATTATGTTTGAGGGTGGGGAAAGTGTACTTTTCTTTGAACGGTTTATTTGATTTCTTGTAAATGAAGAGGTGTGCTTTAACAGAAAGCTCTTATTTAGTTTCTCCATGCTCATTATGGTACAGACAGTGACACAAAACAGGAGAATGAGTCCTTTTCTCTGTTCAAACAGGTTGAATGTAAGTGATTTGTATATTGCAGGAAAATCAAAGAGAAGAGAATCATCTGCTTTAAATTGATAACTAATTCTAGAAGGGGCCAATAGTCTGGGCCACTTTACAATTTCTGTGGAATAATATTTTTTTGTCAGTTATTGTTGCAAACAAAAGAAAATATAGACTGATGAACCCAAACATTATGACCACTCACAGGTGAAGTGAATAATGTTGATAATCTCCTAACGAGGGCACATGTCAACGTCTGGGAAGAAAGTAAGTGAACAATCAGTTCTCGTAGTCAACATGTTGGATGCAGGAGAAATGGGCAAGGCTTGTGGGCTGCTCCTGGCCAATAGTGGTGGTTACCTACCGACAGGGTGATTGGTGCCCAAGGCCCATCGATGTGCGAGGGCAACGAAGGCTACGAAGGCTATCCCGTCTGGTCCAAACCGACAAAAGGTCTACTGTGGCACAAGTCACAGAGAATTTTAATGATGGTTACGGGAGGACTGTGTCACAACCCACAGTGCATTGCACCCTGCTGTGTCTGGGGCTGTGTAGCTGCAGAACGGTCAGAGTGCCCATGATGACCCCTGTCTACTGTCAAAAGTGCCTACAATGGGCACATGAGTGAAGGGAAAATGAACTTTGGAGCAGTGGGAGGTCGCCTGGTCCGATGAGTCCCGTTTTCTTTTACATCACGTGGACGACCGAGTATGTGTGCGCCATTTACCCTGGGGAAGTTCTGCCACCAGGATTCACTGTGGGAAGATGACTATCCGATGGAGAGAATGTGATGCACTGGGCAATGTCCTGCTGGGAAACCCTGGGTCCGGGCATTCATGTGGATGTCAATTTGACACGTGCCACCTACCTAAACAATAGTATTCCCTGATATCAGTGGCCTCTTCCAGCAGGATAATGTGCCTTGCCACACTGCACACATTGTTTGGAAATGGTTTGAGGAACATGAAGAAGAGTTCAAGGTGTTTCCCTGGCCTCTAAATTCCCCTGATCTCAATCTGATTGAGCTGTGGGATGTGTAGGACAAACAAGAGTCCATGCCTCGGCACACTGGCGCTGTTTGGCGGCACACGGAGGACCGACAACATATTAGGCAGGTGGTCATAATGTTTTGGCTCATCAGTGTATATGTGGACTTTGATACTAAAATAATTTAAAATTTCAACAGTTTTATATTATATGTAATTTATTATTTATATGGCCCAATATGGGTTTCCAATCCCTCCCAAAGAATATATTGATCAATGTTTTTGAATGCAGCACTCAAAAAGAGGACAAATGTAGAGCCTTGGTCAAACACCATTAAACGGTAATTTACCACCTTCACAAGTGTATCCCCAACACAAACTCATTACCAATTTAATGATTGCATTTATTTGATCATTTACAATTATACATTCAGCCCAAACATTTACAGTATATTGACTAAAAATTATATATTCAAGAATGAAAATCTAAACTTCAGGCCAGTCTAATATATCGTATTTTAACAAAATAAAACAGACAAAAGAACACAGTATAAACCAAACGAACCGACGGGGTGGGAGTATTTTCCTCAGATCACAGACTGTTGAAATGACTGTAGTCTTCATCATGTTTCACATCCCCTAGTTTCAATGTGATCAATCATTAATACAATCAGATGAAGCCCATCATCTGAGAAAACGCTCTCCTCTTCCTCCACCCTAGATAAGATCTGAGGATGCGTCCCTATACATTTCCCATTACGGAGATTGTGAAAGCATGGACATCGCTGTTTATGGCTTCTGCCCTAACATTTTTACCCTAGTTTTCACCCCATGTAGGGCACTCCAAGCAAGCGTAGAGCACATGGATTTGGAATTATGGCCGTTTTGACGTGACTTTTAATAAAAATCGCAGATGCTCTCAATGGCTATGTCCATGCTAAAACAGACTGTAGCCCACCTAAGGACTCAGTCCTTCACTATGGTCTTGGCTCAACTACTGGAGAATGCACTTTTTATCCTTCTTCACTTTCTTCACTGTTCCTCCCTGGCTCAACTCCCTCACCATTGCCACCATCTGGTCAGAGAGGAGAGTACATGTTATAGAGAGAAAATGCAGATAATCAAGGTTAATTGTGATATATGCACACACTACAAGGTTAAAACATTTGTTTTGGCCTGGTTTTGCTCCCATAACTTATTGTCTGATAGCCTTTCATTTATGCCTACCCTGTGGTTCAGACACTTTGCCTTTATCACCTGGTGTGTAGAACAGGACTAACACGCACCTCCTTTGTGTTCGGGAATCCTCCCATCTCCAGTTTAGAGAAGGCAAGTGTACTGTTCACAGTCACCTCAAAACTTGCTGTGGGAAAAAACATGGTTGGTTGGAATAGAACAAACAACAAAAGTCCACAGAGGTGTTACAGATCATATCTATTTTATGGATCCTCTGGGTCCAGCTGGGATCTGTGACCTCATTCTGTTTATAAAGTGCAGCTGTTACATCACTGTAACAAAAGGCTTATCTACTGAGGTTTCACACCTAGAGTCACAACACAGCAGGAATTCTTGTCAAGCAGACTAAACCGACACCTCAATGAGAGAAGTAAAAAAATGTTTTTAGTTGTGAGTTTTGTCCATGTTCGAGAGACTCAAAAATGCAATGTATTTTGTGCCAAATTATTTACAATGCAAGTTGATTTGTAGATCAGTCAGTTGGCATTTGCATGCACTCATTTTGATCTTCTTGAACACAACCAATTTATTAAGTAGATGAAACAGTTACCCCAGTAACCTTGTCACATTTTGGGATTGACTGTATCATTCTCTGGGACCTTCATGTCTGTCATCTTTAGATTTTAGCGAATTAAAATAATATAAAGGTGTGACTCTAAAAGGAGCGGTATACACTGATGAGCCAAAACATTATGACCACCTGCCTAATATGTTGTTGGTCCTCTGCGTGCCGTCAAAACAGCACCAACCTGCCAAGGCATGGACCCCACAAGACCCCTCAAGCTGTCCTGTGGTATCTGGCACCAAGTCTTTTTACATCACGGCCGTCCATGTGATGTAAAAGAAAACGGGAATCATTGGACTAGGCGGCCTTCTTCCACTGCTCCAAGGTCCAGTTTCCCGTCACTCATGTGCTCATTGTAGGCGCTTTGGACAGTGGACAGGGGTCATCATGGACACTGACCAGTCTGCAGCTACACAGCCCCATACGCAGCAGGGTGTGATCCTCCGTTAACCATCATTAAAACTGTCTGTGACTTGTGCCACAGTAGACCTTCTGTCGGTTGGACCAGACGGGGTAGCCTTCGTAGCCTTCGTTGCCCTTGCACATTGATGAGCCTTGGGAGCCCAACACCCCGTTGCCGGTTTGTGGTTTGTCCCTCCTCAGACCACTGTCGGTAGGTACTCACCACTGCTGACCAGGAGCACCCCCAGTCGTCTGGCCATAGCAATTTGGCACTTGTCCAAGTCGCTCAGGTCTTTACTGCTGCCCATTTCTCCTGCATCCAACACTTTGACTATGAGAACTGATTCCTCGCTTATAATTTATTCTACCCAGACCTTGACATGTGCCTTGTTAGGAGGTGATCACCATTATTCACTTCACCTGTGAGTGGTCATAATATTTTGGTTCATCAGTGTATCTAAGCAAACTATTATTACACCCAGTCAAATCTGCCTGCCACTTAACAATGCAAATGAGAACCAGCTAATAGCCAACAACAAAATATAATGTTCCTTCAATTAGCAAATGTAGTATAAACGATTGTTTCACAATAAACAAGTTTTATTGAAACAAGAACAGCCTTGTTCTGTCTCAAGACAGTGCTGCATTTACAACACAACGTAAGGATTGGTGCTTGGGTGCAAAAGACACATGGGGAAGGTCTCCTGGGAGTTGACTGGTTGGTAGACTAAGCCAAAACCGTCTGGAATTTCTCACAACTTATTAACTTATATAATGAAGGCCAATTTTGTTGGGCTGTTACACCATATCTTATGCAAATTTGGATGGAAGTTTCTGGGAACAAAGTTTTTACTACAACCATGAGAAAGTGGCCAATTGATTTATTTTAATTTTTGTCAGAAACAAATGTATGGCAGTAGTGTCTTTGATTTCGCATATGGTTTCTGTGTGTGACATCAAACGCGTGATTGGGATTTCTACTAAGAGATGCGCATTGTGCTTTTTCTAGGTACAGTCTTTGGGGTAATTTCAAACTGTTTGAGCAGGTAACTTACTACGCCGACCCTTGGTTCCGGTCACTGTTGCGTCAGGAACGTCCTGCTTGATGGCAGATGCCAGGTCCTGGAAGCGAGACCTGTACCCTCATCCTCCACTGTGACCACAACAAACATACACACAATGTTACACAGGCTGTAGATATGTATGTCAAATCAATAACTTTGCATTGAACTACAGTATTTCATACATTTTGTATGTACATTCTTTTATATATTTTTTTTTAAGAAGTGTGTCTTTAATTTTTTTGCCAGACGAAGTAAGAAGTCATTGGTTAAGCTGCTTTCAGAACCAAGCTGGAAAGTGTGTGAATTAATTTGAGCTATTGAACTTCAACTGTTTCCAGTTGTAGGGCAGTTCCAAGTCATTAGATTTTTTACCAGTCAAATGTGGTACGCAAAGAAAATAATATTCTACGATTGGATGATATTCTCCAATGGTAGAGCCCCAAAAGTCTATGTTGGTACATCAACTGGTTTTATCCATTCATTACCCCATCTATCAATACCTATCTGGATTACATAGCTTAGACCCACTTTTGCAAAACATGAAATACAGTTATCATCCATGAATACAGAATTCACTGTAAATTACTTTAACATATAACATTGACAAATTGTTTCAGTATAACGAGATGAGGTTGCAATTGTTTACTGTTTCCACAATCAGTAAATAGTACAGCAAAGGATTTTCTACCAAAACATCATAAATGAATATACTATTTGGACAGTACTGTATTTATCTGGCCCAATACTTAAGTGCCCTGAAATGTTTTTCAAAGAACGTGTATAGAAAAAAAGTGTACATGTAGATTTTTTTAATCATTTCTAAGTTGCAAAATAATTGCACAAATGCCCACAAATAAAATCTTAGTGTACATAAATTATGTTTTTGGGGTTCTCGGTGAGCTTTAACATTTTTCAAAAACAAGTGAAAAGCGAAATGATCCTATTAACATTACAAATACAAACATAGAAACATAGAACAGAACACAACTGCAAAAAGATGAACACAAATGATCTTTTTAGTCCAAGCCAACAAAATAAAACATTTAAAGGTGCCTTATGCAGCATTTTCTGTTTAAAATATCCGATAATAACCCTTAGCCTATAGTACATATCAGTTAATGTTAAAAAAAACTGCCTCTGGCAGTGTCAGGACTGACACTATCCCCACTGCCATAGTTGCAAGTAAAATGCAGAGGGTCCCAATAGCATCCAGCAGCAGCCCTGCAGACCACTGGCTAAAACTCAGCTGGTTAAAAGTCATACTTCCTGTTCGTCACTTCCGTTTTGTCCTTGCTTACTTCCATTTGATCATTTCCCTTACATCTACCTCTTGCTTTGGATAATAGAAAATAGTTTAATTATGCCAACCCTGGATTACGGAAGTATCAGATTTGACTTGATATTGGAGAACAGAACCTTACAATTTCTATTTAACAATTTAATAATGCTGGCAAAATATTTTTTACACAAATGCATATTTTTAAAAGTCCCCCTGCATGTTTACAATATTTTTGAATGAAATATCACTATTTGCAATCACTGAAATTGTTAAAATCTAAGAAATTTATACAACCATTTATCAAACTTGACTGGACTCCTTAAGAAAGTAACAATTATTTGTTTGTTAGCCCCAACCCTAACCCCTCATTTATGTTTGTTATATTATATTTTGTTATTATTATTTATGTTATGTATCTTTATTGTATTAGCTCAGGCCTACGCTGTATATGTTGTGGAAATTACAAGGCCTTTGTAAGAATTTGTATTTTGAAATAAAAAAAATCTACCTCTTGCTAAAACTAGCTTCTTAAAACCATTATACCTTACACATAATAAAAAACAGTATATATAAACCTACATCTAAATTATAACAATATGCTTTAGAATACATTAGCATAGCTAAATAGTATTACTCAACCCACTAACAATATCTATAGAATCACTTCAGATAGACATAAAACAAACTTTGTTTCCCATGTTATGCTATCACAACTAAACATTCTGTATTGTCTATTAATTGCTGCAGTTCCCTAAGATTCTGGTAACTTTAGTAAATTACCAATTGCTTTCCAACCAGTAATTATCACTTATGATAATGTACACCAATACATTCAGACAATTTGTCAGTTGCTTTTGTGGGAATGACAACAGATCTCCTAATAACATGTCAGAATAAGAAACTGTGCATGTAGGAAAACATTAGCTAATAACTTACCAATATTCTATGTGTACTTTCACCGACATCTCTCTTGGTTGTTTCTCCTCTCTAGGACTGGTGTATTTGTGAGTTAGACAGAAGTGAGAGCAGATGAGCAGAGTGGCGGTAATCTGCTGAGTCACTGCTGAGCCATTTATCCAGCCAATGTGCCGGCAGGTGAACAGACTGGTTAATTTAGTGTGAACAGGAAGACACTTCAAAACCTTTCCCCTATTTGACAGTGGGAGAATCTTATTTGCATGCACACATAGCCTTCTCTCCTCGCCTCCTTAACACTCATTAGAGGAAAAGGACATCCGGGTTTTAAGGAGGTGAGAGTACATGAAAAGTATGCAATTTATTATTCTGTCCAATGACTAACACAATGTACTTTGCTCTCTCTTTGGCTTGATATGATAGAATATTTGATAAAAAGATTATACGATAATGTTTTTCCACAGAAATGTGACATAACAACAATATACACAAACACATTAGTAACATATTGATAACTAATACTATTAATATTCTAAGTACTAACTATTAACATTGCTTCTAACTACTACCGTCAACTGGCAAATTAACAAAATACTTATTTTCTATGTGGCTTTCAACTGGGCTTTTGTGTGACAACACGGAGAAGAGCTGAATTAGTGTTGACTTAGCAGTTAGTATGTTCAAGACTTATATTAAGAACAGTTATTCAGCCAATATTTCAATGGAACCTTTCAAACGTAAGTACCCCAAGGGCACCTATGTGAAATTAATCTAATTCAGTGTGATGTGAGAACAGGTGACTCCTGACAGCTGACAATCTTGCCTTTCCAGCGGTGCCTTCAAATCTTTGATGTGGCTCACTGTCATAGAAATCAACCATTTTGTTATTGCACATAAGCTATTACATAATTACATTGTTAATTTAGGTATGACTCTAGAGCAATGTTTGGTTTCCCCAGGCCCCCGTTTCACACTGGATACATCCCCCTCCCCGAAGAACAAAAACAACTCCCTAAAACAAAGTAATTAACATATTAATTCAATGTTTTAAATAAGGTATTCTGTCAATTCTTTACATTCTTTTTGGAGGGAGAGAGGGAGATTACCTGGTTTGTATGCAACGGTTAACTGAAGTTCAACTGTTTCACAGCTATGACTTCTGAGTGAGATTGTATTCAGTGCATTTTCATTGAAGGTTTTAAATAACATGTAACTGATGTGTGAACACTCGTATCTATTTACATTCACAATGGGAATGTATCAGTCCGTGGCTTGTACTCGTCAAGATATGATCTCCAAATGAAAATCTAGATATTTATCTAAAGGTTTTCACAAAGCAGCTGTCTCTTACTGCATTTCCTGTATTTACACTGCAGTAACTGGTGGGGGGTGCTAATTTCGATCTTCACAGGTTAAAAATAACAATAATTGTATTGCTTACCCAAAACTTGTGAAAAGTCTTGTTAATCTCAATGAAATTATTGTAGTAAGTTGCTACAAATTTAGGTGGAGATGAGGCTGGTGAGAAGGACGAAATATGTAGAGTTCCCAGCGGGACCTTATTGTCGGTAAGTGTTGGTTTGAGTTGCAGATGAAGTCTGTTGAGTACTTGATGAATAACTGTTGACTGGTGGCATTTTATCAGCTGGCTATCATCAACAGGTGTGTGTTTGTGAAAGAGTTTCTGAGTGCGTGGGTCTGCCAGCAGCTGCAGTCATAATGAAGAATGTGAGTGCATCACCCCAAAAACCATACAGTATTAGCCTCTTACTCACTGTACATGTAATAGTCCATTAATCAGCAAATCTTTATTAAATGTGCTTGCCAAAGGCAAAGCATGACTCTAGACTTCATCTCATAGTCTCATTATTATTCCAATTCGCTTCCATTTAGATTTGACTTTTGTAATAATAAGCATTATAAATGTTTTCATAAGTTAACATTGATTTTAATGAGAGTCACAGGGATACAGAGGTTTCAGTTCACAATGGTCACGGTTCTTGGCCAATCAAGCTATAATACTATAATACTATAAAACTTTAAATCATTAAGGCAATACAAACATTAAATTCTGTATCTTTAACTGTTTAAGCTAGAGGGATCAAACCAACATTGTTTCAGGTTTAGGCTATCCCAAATTAAAATGCTTATCAACTTTGACTACATGATTTAACAAATTGCATAATTAGCATTAATTTACCCTTAAAAAAGTATATCTTGAACCGTTAGCTAGAAAACTATCATGATGAAACCAACTTTGTCTAATGTTTTATGTTATCCCAACCAAAACTTCTTAACTGTTAATTGACTAGATTAATTAGCTTAGATTGATTACATGATTTACATGAATTATTTCTAAAGCAAAGCCTCATGAACCGTTCAAGCATGGGAGAACAAACCTACTTTTATCGACTATGACCTCATTTGCCTAGTTTGGTCATTTTGGTACAGGGAGTGAACTTCTTCAAGGAGTGATTAGGAGTGAATTGGGCATTAGCTCTAAAACCCAACATTATCCTAAACATATATATTTTCAGAGATCTGCAATAACTTGTTCTTGATAATAATAATTTTGTAGTCATACTATGCACTATGTCCCCATTTAAAGTATCTATATTTTGTTTTATGCAAATATGTTTTACTGAGAAGTAGGCAGAAAAGTAAAGATATGAATAGAGTTCTTTCCTTTTTAACAAAATATAGAATTAAAAACACAGGATAACAAACAAGCCAGAAAAACAAAATAACCCTTAAAGAAAAGGAAAAAACACTGACAAACATGA
This sequence comes from Esox masquinongy, assembly GCA_016801175.1. Taxonomy (NCBI): domain Eukaryota; kingdom Metazoa; phylum Chordata; class Actinopteri; order Esociformes; family Esocidae; genus Esox; species Esox masquinongy. The sequence goes on along the minus strand of JACXGI010006367.1, from coordinate 14,022 downwards.
AAATAACGCACAACCAACCTCCCAAAAGACGCCAAACCAAACATCCCAAAGTTTCCCACCTATCCCTTCCCCTCACTTCTAGTAGTAATAAACATAAGGAGGTCCCTGTTTTGTCATTGGTTTCAAAGAAAAGCTTAAACTTTCTGATATTCATAGAATGCCAGCTCTGTGAGGACCGGAGGATTTTTTTATTTGGTCTATAGATATTCAGTAGAGTAATAGACACCGAATGGATCTCCTACAAACACACCAGCGACCAAAGACATTTAAAATGTCTCTGATACAAGTTCGTAGACATTGATCCCTATTCTTTGGGCAGACAGGAGGATCTTGTCATTGCAGTGCAGTCCATAGGTTTTTGGAGTGACAAGTTTTGTTGTTTTAGCACTGTACAGGTGTGGCTCTTCAAGTTGATCGAATGTGGTTTAAGCACTTCTTCCTCTTCTCTGGCAATGGCCAGTTGAATACTAGCACTGGCCATTTCTCTCTGGCTCTGTCCAATAGCATCAAAGCTTGAGCCTAACAGAGTGGCTTATTCCGCTTTCGGCGTTGTGTGGTTCGTCCTGAGGCAAAGTCAGTTTGTCTGGGGTGTACTCATTCCTCTTTAGATCTAAAAAGACAAAGGATGAGCAAAGGAGAGAAATGAGGCAGGCAGGCAAAAAACAGGTACCTTCTTATATATTAAGCTTAATTAACCATGTCCCCAATCCTAGAACCTTGTTTGAATCTATACTGTCTCCACTTGTCTACACTTTCCTGTCCCCATAGCAATAGAACAACTCACTCGTCTCCAACGTGTAATGGACACACTCTGATGCAAACAGAAACAGAGATACAGTAGTTGCCTACCGAGAAGTTTGAGTTTCCTGCAGCAGGAATTGCAGTGGTGTTTAGCCCGGAAGTTTCTGATGGCGTCGTCTCCCAGGTTGGCAGGACCAAATATCATGTCATATGACCTATAGATTAGTCAAGAGAATATTATTAGCCCCCTTGGTAAAAATTAGCACAAAAGTTTACATTTTTTTTCTTTTTGTCTCTACAATAAAAACCTAAATATGTTGAGGCTAAAAGAAAAAAAAATTCTTACAGGAAATGCATATCATTCTTTAAAATATGACATACCTTTCCCCAAATGTTTCTGAGTAATTAGAAACTCTAAACTGATCATTCATTAGGGTATACAGTAAAAATGAGTTCAAAAATGCTGTGTGGTGCGCTGAAGAGGAGTCCACAAGCAATGATCAAGGACTCTGAAGAATTTGGAGAGATTCTGCATGGATGAATGGTTAAGTCACATCTTTACAAAGGGGCCCAATAAAAGGGCTATTTAATTAAAAATGTTATTTGAAATTATATAAGCAAGAAGTGTAGAGTAGTTTGTGCTGGCAAGGGGACACCAGGATTAGTATCTTCGCACAGCGAAAAAAGTATCTTGGCAAAGCGTCTGCAATATCCTGGGTGAGCACAAACTGTAAATGCTAGGACAAAAATGATAGACATTATATTATATAATATAGCTCCCCTTTATGTGGCTTATATAATACGGTGATAGATCAGGTCTTGATTCAATTGTCAGGATTCAACCATAATAATGGCCCATCAGGACCCATACGTATAATAATGAACTATAGGTATAATAATGACCCATACGTATAAAAATGAACTCCCGGTATGATAATGACCCTTTCGTATAATAATGAACTCCCGGTATAATAATGACCCATGTGTATAATAATCACCCATATGCATAATAATGACCCATGGGTATAATAATGAACTATTGGTATAATAATGACCCATACGTATAAAAATGAACTCCCGGTATGATAATGACCCTTTCGTATAATAATGAACTCCCGGTATAATAATGACCCATGGGTATAATAATGAACTATTGGTATAATAATGACCCATACGTATAATAATGAACTATATGTATAATAATGACACGTAAGTATAATAATGACCTATACGTATAATAATGAACTATAGGTATAATAATGAACTATAGGCATAATAATGAACTATAGGCATAATAATGACCCATACGTATAAGAATGACCCATACATAATAACAGCTCAAGGGAATGCGTTGTTCCGCACGTATCCCCTCAAAAATGCAGTGGTATTCTTGCTGTATTTTCCTGGGATATTGGGCCCAGTCACATTTCCTCAGGCCCAGTCTGCTACACAGCCATTTCTGGCTGTTTCTAATAGAATTGGATTGTTATAAAGGTTTTAAAACACAGTGAAACATAACATAAACAGGCTTACATACCGCTTCTCACCACTTTTTATTACAGAGGGATCTGTCAGAATCTCTCCCACACCTACAAAGCACACAGAGATTACAGTTACTAACGGACTTTGAGCTGTAGCAGCCGGTGTATTCAGACGTTCAGTCACTGAAAGGTCAAAGGCTAAAGGCTACAAGTTAGGTACAAAAGGGTTCCGTATTACCTTGTAGGTCAAGCACTAGCAGATCTCCCATGGTGTACTCATATGTCCAGTGGCTGAAGGCCAGCATGGTCTCTTCCAGGAGGTTGGTCGGGATGATCTCATCCCCGTTGTTATTGTTGAACTTCCGGAACTCTCCAGTGATGCACTCCTCTATGGCGAACCACTGGCCTGCTGAGTGACAGTACAACAGAAATACCTCCAGAAACCTAGAGAGAGGAGAGATACATGACCAGTGTTACTGTAGTACATGTGTATTAGTCTATATCAAACCAACTGGCGACAATGACAGTGCAACAAAAACAAAACAGCAAACATTTAGAAAGTAGCAGTCATACTGTATGAAAAGCGACCAAACTGTAGTGAAATGTTTACCTGGGAGAATAAGGGATTATCTTGGGCCTCATTTGGTTAAAGGCAAATGTCAGTTTCTGTGCAGCTCTCTGCTGTTGAATTTCCTATGAAAAGGAAAGAACAGAGGGGAACAAAAAAAGAGGTGAATGAAAATGAGTAGATGAGATTGTCAAAGTGAAAGACCGTTACATTTTAACACAGATGAGCCAAAACATTATGACCACCTGCCTAATATATTGCTGGTCTTCCACGTGCCGCCAAAACAGCGCTGACCAGCCGAGGTATGGACTCTGCAAGACCCCTGAAGGTGTCCTGTGGTATCTGGCACCAAGATATTAGCAGCAGATCCTTCAAGTCCTGTAAGTTGCAAGGTGGAGCCTCCATGGATTGGACAAATTGGTCCAGCACATCCCACAGATGCTGTATCGGATTGAGATCTGGGGAATTTGGAGGCCAGGGCAACACCATCATGTTCCTCAAACCATTCCCGAAAAATGTGAGTAGTGTGGCAGAGCGCATTATCCTGCAGAAAGAGGCCACTGACATCAGGGAATACCATTACCATGAAGGTGATGTAAAAGAAAACGGGACTCATCGGACCAGGCGACCTTCTTCAACAGCTCCAAGGTCCAGTTTCACTTCACTCGTGCTCATTGTAGGTGCTTTCAACGGTGACAGGGGTCACTCTGACCGTTCTGTAGCTACACAACCCCATACGCAGCAGGGTGCGATGCACTGCATGTTGTGACACATTCCTCCCCTAACCATCATTTACATTTCCTGTGACTTGTGCCACAGTAGATCTTCTGTAGGTTTGGCCCAGACGGGACAGCCTTCGTTGCCCTCATGTCGGTGACTCTTGGCCGCCCAACACCCTGTCGCCGGTGTGTGGTTTGTCCCTCAGGCCACTGTTGATAGGTACTCACCACTGCTGACCGGGAGCACCCCACAAGCCTTATGTTTCAGAGATGTTCTGACCCAGTCTTCTGGCCATACCAATTTGGCCCTTGTCAAAGTCGCTCAGGTTTTTACTCCTGCCCATTTCTCCTGCATCCAACACACTGACTATGAGAACTGATTGTTCGCTTACCATCTAACCCAGTGGTTCTCAAAGTGGGGGTCGCGAACCCCCTGGGGACACAATATGCTTTTCGGGGGTCGTAAGATGATGCCTAGAATAAATAAATTAAAATTAAAGTGCTAGTTTTAATAAACCTGAAAATGCTATAGCTACTATATATATATAAGGACGGATACAACTAGAGTAGGCTAAATTTGTAAAATTGTAATATTTTTTAATTTACGCTGTCACAGAACGACAACTGGTTGGTTGAAACTTGCGCGGGTTAACTACAGAATGTCTACGGAGCCACACATAAAACAGAAATATCTGTGTACACAGATAGCTAGCAAATATACATAGCCTACAACATGTATCAGTCGCTAATCTGTGGCTCTGCAAACGAGAAGACATTACATAACAACAGTCTCTCTCAAACACCTGATGAAAGCATTCCTTCAGAAAAGCAATCAACTTTCAATGAAAATTTGCCTAAGTGAAATGAGAAACGCAAGGGTAAGGCCTTTACCCGACAAGCCATCCAAACATTTTGAAGTTTAAAATTGAAAAGACATTTGTAAACCAAGCATCCCTCATGTCGATAAATCCACGTTTTTTCCACCGAGATCACAGAGGCAGCTGGCTTCACTAAGTCTAACAAATCGCAGTCCCGCATAAGTGGTGTCACGACGGTGGTTATCAATTTGTTAGATCAACCCAGGTTTTCCCAATGTAGCGACGAGCGTGTTTACATAAAAGGGGTAGTGTTTGTACCATATGACCTATCGGAAACATGAACTAGCCTACTAGAGCCGCATATTTAATTCAAGAGGAAAATATAAAAAATATAGATGCATAACGTAACATAATTGAGTGAATATATTTGTAAATACAGTTGTGCTCAAATGTTTGCATACCCTTGAAGAATTGGTAATATGTACCATTTGTAAAGAATGACAGTGTGCAGTCTTTTGTAATAGTTGTCTATGAGGCCCCGAATTCTTGCAGGTGGTATAGCTGCCCATTCGTCTTGGCAAAATGCCTCCAGGTCATGCAAAGTCTTTGGTCGTCTTGCATGAACCGCATGTTTGAGATCTCCCCAGAGTGGCTTGATGATATTAAGGTTAGGAGACTGTGATGGCCACTCCAGAACCTTCACCTTTTTCTGCTGTAACCACTGGAGGGTCAACTTGGCCTTGTTTTCAGGGTCACTGTCGTGCTGGAAAGTCCAAGAACGTCCCATGCGCCGCTTTCGTGCAGAAGAATGCAAATTGACTGCCAGTATTTTCTGATAACATGCTGCATTCATCTTGCCATCAATTTTCACAAGATTCCCCGTGCCTTTAGAGCTCAAACACCCCCAAAACATCAGTGAGCCACCACCATGCTTCACAGTGGGGATGGTATTCTGTTCACTATAAGCCTTGTTGATCCCTCTCCAAACATAGCGCTTATGGTTGTGACCATAAAGCTCTATTTTGGTCTTGTCACTCCAAATTACAGTGACAGAAGCTGTGAGGTGTGTCAAGGTGTTGTCGGGCATATTGTAACCGGGCTTTTTTGTGGCATTGGTGCAGTAAAGGCTTCTTTCTGGCAACTCGACCATGCAGCACATTTTTGTTCAAGTATTGTCGTATTGATTGTGCTCCTTGAAACAACCACACCATCTTTTTCCAGAGCAGCCTGTATTTCTCCTGAGGTTACCTGTGAGGTTTTCTTTGTATCCCGAACAATTCTTCTGGCAGTTTTGGCTGAAATCTTTCTTGGTCTACCTGACCTTGGCTTGGTATTAAGAGATCCCTGAATTTTCCACTTCTTAATAAGTGATTGAACAGTACTGACTGGCATTTGCAAGGCTTTGGATATCTTTTTATATCCTTTTCCATCTTTATAAAGTTCCATTACCTTGTTACGCAGGTCTTTTGACAGTTCTTTTCTGCTCCCCATGGCTCAGTACCTAGCCTGCTCAGTGCATCCATGTGAGAGAACACAAACTCATTGACTATTTTTACACAGAAACTATTTGCAATTTAAAAAGGCACAGGTGTGGGAAATTCACCTTTAATTGCCTTTTTCATCTGTGTCTGTCACCTTGTGTGTCTGTAACAAGGCCAAACAAACTTTTGATCAGGGTCATTTGGGTGATTTCTGTTATCATTATGATTTAAAAAGGAGCCAAACAACTATGTGATAATGAATGGCTTCATATGATCACTATACTTAAGTAAAATACTTTTTTTGCATGATTAGTCATATTTTCAAAATCAATGCCAAAATTTCACAATTTCTGCCAGGGTATGCAAACGTATGAGCACAACTGTATATAAAATATTATTTGTAAAAAAGTATGGACTGTAATAATTGTAATGACTATAACGAACAAAAAGCTGCCAAATACAATGCTCTATACACACTCAAACTACCTATGCAGCTTAGCTAGAACAGTTGGTATGTAGCTAGCAAGTTTTCCCAGGTGGCAGACATACGAGCTGACAAAAGTGCAGTTGCTAGCTTAACAAAATATCTTTTGTATAGCCAACAAGTTATAGTTACTGACCTGGTTGCTTAATAAGGATTAAATCTTCCTCCATGCAGTATTTGTTAGCATTTATGTCTCAATATCATCAGACAAATCGAAAAGAGCAGGATACCCGGAGACAGCACATTTCATAAAGCGTAGATAGGCAAAGGAATAGCAACAAAACGATGCATACACAACGCAATTGACGCATTTGGTCTGGCCGAGGCCTAAATGTAATGTTTGCTGCAACCACCCTTCTGAATTCTGGATTTCAGTTGCAGAGGAATACCCAGGACTATCCAAATCAGCGATTGATGTACTGATTCCGTTTAGATCAACCTACTTATGACAGGCAACATCTTCCACACTGACATATATCAAAAACAAATACAGATCTCGTCTCCATGGAGGATGCTCTCGGAGTTGCGGTTTCGACGATCAAACTGCTGTTGTACTTCAAAAAGCATGCCCACCCATCTCAAGAAGTTGCTCAGACTAAACATACTAATAATAAACATACGTGAGAAAACAGATCATTAATATGCAAAAGTTGATACGTTTTATTAGATTAGTCATCTTAATATGATCTACTGTGTCTACATTTGAGTCCTTATGTTATGTGCGAATGCGTGTGCGGGGGTCGTAATATTTCATACATTTGTTTTTGGGAGTTGCATATGAAAAAGTTTGAGAACCCCTGATCTAATCTACTCAGACCTTGACATGTGCCCTTGAGATGATCAACGTTAATCGCTTCACCTGTGAGTGGCCATAATGTTTTGGCTCATCAGTGTATATTTCCTTATAATACATTAAACAGCCTTGAATAGACATCTTTGAATAGAGAAAATGAAGCAAACAGAAGGGGAATGAGGTCGAAATTATTAGATCTATTACATGGAAAACAATTTATGTTCTGCTTTGGTTTATTTTTGTGGTGTGTGTGTGTGTATACAGTTTTCCCCTACCCTGAGACAAAGCAACAACACAGTGTCCTCCTTGTAAATGCTCTGCCAGGTCTGGACCACCTCTGGTAAGAAGGACTTAACGATGTACAGATGACCTGGCTTCAGAATGTCATACTCCGACCACGTACACAGCACCTGGAGTACAGTAGAGTAGGACAGTACTGCACACTGCAAGTATTCGGTCAATATACATGGTTAAATAAGTTACAACTATAAGGGGGTCCCTATGAAATCTATTGGATATTTCCCTCCCATTTTTGTGTTCTTCATATTACAATTCTAAACTTACTATAGGATGAGTAGTCATTATTAGTGATTAAATCAGAAAACACTTTCTAGGTTGGAAAAACCTCTTTAATTCACCACTAACAGTACATCACAAACACACGTAACATTACTGGATATTAACTGCCAGATTGTTAGGTTAGGCTTTTTAAGCTAATAATGACTAAAGGGGGGTGGGGTAATGTAAATGGTGCATTGATAAGATTGCAGCTGGGAGCCTGTGGTGTCTGATAGTGACACTTGTAACTGCCTGCAGTGGAACATATAAAATGTGTGTGACACTTGTTTGGTGAGCTACTTAAATAGGGATGGTTGACATGTTGGAGACTCTTACTACAGTAGATGTTAGTGACCCCATCCAGACATGTACAACCATATGACTACACGGTAGTGACCCCACCCAGACATGTACAACCATATGACTACACGGTAGTGACCCCACCCAGACATGTACAACCATATGACTACACGGTAGTGACCCCACCCAGACATGTACAACCATATGACTACACGGTAGTGACCCCACCCAGACATGTACAACCATACCTTGAGTGCTCTTCGCAGCCCCCCTCCCATCTCTTCCTTGCTGAGGAATTCTATTTTGGCACAGAGACCTTTCTGAGCCCAGGAAGACATGCTGTTGTTGATGGTGTTGGGAGAGCTCTCTTCCAGATGATAAACTGTCACTGGCTCACCTACACAGAGCAACATTAAGACAGTAGTGTGTGTGTGTGTGTGTGTGTGTGTGTGTGTGTGTGTGTGTCTGGTATGGTTTCTGTGCACATATGGGGATGTGATGCATAGGTGCACAAGGCTGAGTAATTGAACATTGTGTGGACATTTGGCAAGCCCCCACGGGTGAAAACACAATATACAGTGAGGGAAAAAAGTATTTGATCCTTTGCTGATTTTGTACATTTGCCCACTGACAAAGAAATGATCAGTCTACAATTTTAATGGTAGGTTTGTTTGAACAGTGAGAGACAGAATAACAACAAAAAAATCCTGAAAAATGCATGTCAAAAATGTTATAAATTGATTTGCATTTTAATGAGTGAAATAAGTATTCGACCCCTCTGCAAAACATGACTTAGTACTTGGTGGCAAAACCCTTGTTGGCAATCACAGAGTTCAGACGTTTTGTGTTTCTTCCATTTGCGAATAATCGCACCAACTGTTGTCACCTTCTCACCAAGCTGCTTGGCGATGGTCTTGTAGCCCATTTCAGCCTTGTGTAGGTCTACAATCTTGTCCCTGACATCCTTGGACAGCTCTTTGGTCTTGGGCATGGTGGAGAGTTTGGAATCTGATTGATTATTTGCTTCTGTGGACAGGTGTCTTTTATACAGGTAACAAGCTGAGATTAGGAGCACTCCCTTTGAGTGTGCTCCTAATCTCAGCTCGTTACCTGTATAAAAGACACCTGGGAGACAGAAATCTTTCTGATTGAGAGGGTGTTGGGAGATATATTTCACTCATTAAAATGCAAATCAATTTATAACATTTTTGACATGCGTTTTTCTGGATTTTTTTGTTGTTATTCTGTCTCTCACTGTTCAAATAAACCTACCATTAAAATTATAGACTGATCATTTCTTTGTCAGTGGGCAAACGTACAAAATCAGCAGGGGATCAAATAATTTTTTCCCTCACTGTATGGCCCTGGGGTTAGGGCTGGGAATGGGGAACATGGATTTCCAGGTCAGGGGTAGGTCTCAGTTCCCCACCAGCATAGTAAAACAAAAGTCTGTATCTTACCTTTAGGTGGCACTGGAGTGAAGAGGATGTGAAAAACTGTATCTTACCTCTAGGTGGCACTGGGGTAAAGGGGATGCTCTGAGACAGCCTCAACAGGTTGTTACGCTCTACTGCTACAGGGAAGGAAACACACATACACAAACATATCGTCAAAAACACTCCTGGAGAAGGAGGTTACAGAAGACTCAAAATACAAATCCCAAATGACAAACTCCATGTAGTTAAGAAAATGGTGTGACAGTATTCTTTAAAGTATGTGTTTACCCAAAATCCTATCCTATCCCATAATACTTTGACACTGTAGACCAGCTGCAAAGATGTCACGTGACTCTTGGGTCTCCCCCTCCAGGGTGCACCATGCTTAGTTGTTACCATTCTCAACTGCTGTGGCAGTTGGTTACGTGAAATAAAAATGTCAAATCTGTTTTTGATGGAAAGGTACACATTTCTTTATTCAAAACAATACTACTTTAGACTAAAAGATTATTTGGCCATATCCTTTTATTAAAATAAGACATTTTTTTTCCACAATTCACAAAATTCTGCAGGCACTGTCAGTTTGCCACAAACAGGATGTAAACTTCTGGCTGCTATTTTGTAGGTAGTAAATTAAACCACTTCCACATTTGAGCCCTTGGGAGTTTTTGGATTTTGAGTACACAGTATTGTTTTAAGAACCAAAGCTCACCTGAGTATTGGTAGCTTTCCATTGGCTTGAAAGGGGAACCAATTGCTACAGAAACAAAACTAGTTGTTTAAATACAATCTACAACAACAAAATTATATAATGGTTTACAGCATGTGTAAACAACATAATGAAATGTTTTCTTGCAAGCTCATTACATTTCATCATTAAAGAAGAAATTAACATTGTAATGTTTTAAGTCTAAAACAAAAGAAAGCGATGAGACTACATTTAAGAGAGGCAAGAATAGATTTATAGAAGTGAATACATTCTAATGGTACAGTACTTGCTCTCAGTAAGTAGTTTAATATAGTTTAGTTAGAAGTATACTGAACCAAAATATGGATGCAATAATTTCAACAATTTTTATGTGTAACTGCCCAGTACAGAATACAGAGATTCATCGGTGACTTCACCAGCATAGCAGTGACAATCAAAAGTAGGCATTTGCCCATGGAAGTTTGTTATGATGCAGAACAGTAATCATGTCAAGACCCTGGTGAAGATGATGAGCATGCAAATGAGCTTCCCTGAGACAGTTTCTGACAGCTTTTGCTGACATTGTTCAATTGTGCCATCCCACATTCTCATCAGCTGTCCGGGTGGCCTGTCTCCGACAATCCCGTAGGTGAAAAAGCCGGATGTACAAGTCCTGTGTTTGTAAGTCCGGTCAGACATACTGCCAAATTCATTAAAACAATGGCTTATGGTAGAGAAATTACCATTAAATTCTCTGGCAACAGCTCTGGGGGACATGCCTGCATCATGCTGTTCAATCAGTTTCTTCATATACCTCAACAATACTCTGTAAGCGTTTGGGATCTGAGGAGACCAATTGCTGCATTTTTGAAAGTGAAATGTTTTCCCATTCTTGCTTGATATAGGATTTCAGCTGCTCTACATTTTAGGGTCTCCATTGTCATATTGTTTGTTTCAAAATGCGTCAAATGATTTCAATAGGTGACAGGTTTGGACTGCTGGCAAGCCAATTTAGCACCCAGACTATTGTATTGCAGAGCCATGCTGTTGCCATGTAAGCAAGGCCTTCCCTGAAAAACATTGCCTGGATGGCAGCATTTGTAGCTCCAAAACCTGTATATATTTTTCAGCATTAATCGTGCCTTCACAGATGTGCAAGTCACCCATGCCATGTGCAGTAATGCACCCCCATACCATCACGGATGCTGGCTTTTGAACTTTGCACTGACAACAAGCCGGATGGTCCCTTTCCTTTTTATCTCAGAGGACGCGGCATCCATGATTCCCAAAACTTTGATTTGTCAGACCACAGGACAGTTTTCCACTTTGTCTCAGTCCAGCTTAAATGAGCTCGGGCCCAGAGAAGGAGACGGCGTTTCTGGATCTTGTTTATATCTGGCTTCTTCTTTGCATGGTATTTTTAACTTGCATTTGTGGATATAGCGACAAACTGTGACAATGGTTTTCAGAAGTGTTCCTGAGCCCATGCAGTGATTTCCACTAGAGAATCGTGTCTGTTTTTAATGCAGTGCTGCCTGAGGGCCCGAAGATCACGTCCATCCAATAGTGGTTTACGACTTTGTCCCTTGCATACAGAGATTTCTCCAGATTCTCTGAATCTTTTAATGACATTATGTACCGTAGAAAATGACATCCCCAAACTCTTTGCAATTTTACATTGAGAAACATTATTCTTAAATTGTTGCACAGTTTATCCGTGCAGTCTTTCAGAGTGGTATACCTCTCTCCATCTTTACTTCTGAAAGACTCATCCTCTCTGGGATGCTCTTTTTATACCCAATCATGTTACTGACCTGTTGCCAATGAATGTAATTATTTGTAAGATCTTCCACCAGGTTCTTTTTTTTATTACACAACTTTTCCAGTCTTTTGTAGCCCCTGTCCCAGCTTTTTTGAAACATGTCGCTGGCATCAAATTCAAAGTGGCCATGTATTTTTCAAGGAACAAAAACAATTTTCAGTTTTAACATTTGATATGTTTTCTGATTCTGATTTGTACTATTTTCTATTGAATACAGGGTTTGAATGATTTGTACATCTTTGCATTCTGTTTTCATAAAATTCTCAGACATGCAAATTGCCAGTGTGATTATAGTTGCTTTTTCCTCTTTCTTCTGTCTTCCATTTCACGGCTTGATTCTAACATTAAGCCCTGCGAATATCTTTACTGTTATGAGCAGAAATATAAAATTGCAAATGTGTATGGAAATATAAAATCATAAATACAATATAGATCTCTTCTAGGGCTTCCAGGACTGTAAGATCCAGGTCTGTCAGGTTAAGTGGACGGCAGCTGAAGAACCAGGGTGAAGATATGAATGTAAATGTTTGGTACTTACAGACTGCTGGCCTGGGCGCACTTGACCTGAACCCTCTCCAGAGGAACATTGCAGATATTGTATTAGTTAGAGTATTTGGCCCGTGACCGAAATGTTACTGTTTAAAATCCTGAGCCGACAAGAAGATAAGAATTGACTTTTGTGGTCCTTTCCCAACAACATGGTTAATTAGGCTACAGATTAAATAAATTATGCAGAACTTTACAGGGATGTTTACAATGATGAGCTTGATGTTGCTTATTCTTTTGACATGATTGATTGATTTTTGGCTGCTTTTTGACAAATTGAGTCTCACTCGCATGCATAGCCTAATCTCAGCACGATTTTTCATGTTAATCACATGGAACTAAAACAAATGCTACACTGGGCCCTAGAAGCCATATGTACCAAGACGTTAATATGCAAATTACATGTTCTGGTAAATGGATATAACTGACTAAAAATGGATATAACTGACTAGCATTTTACAAACCAAAAAATACCTCTCAACTGTGAACTAACAAAGTAAATCACTGCCTCAATTCACACAAATGGGTTGTTCTGATGAGATCCATGTTTTTTGGAAAACATTTTGCTTAGTAAAGCTAAGAATAGGATTTGCAGGGACAAATCTGGTTAAAAAACCATTGAGAAATTCAGCAATCTCTATGAACAAAGTGTCTCTGGAACGTAAATTGTCCAGTCTTGTCCTGTAGATCACTGCTCCAATACAATCAAATATTGACACTCTTGTTGTACCTGTTCTCTGGGCCGTGTGGCTGGGCTGAGCTGTCTGGAAGAGGAGGCTGAGGAGGAGATGTCCATGGGGAATGAACATTGCAGGTCCAAGTGAAGATTTTCTTTATGACCTGAAGGACCAAAACAATGTTAATCAGACAGCATCTCAACCAGAGTGGCCAAAACGGGTCCCGGAAGGCCAAACAGTTGCAGATTTTATTATGTTGCCAATTTCAATTTGATTATTTCCTGAACTAATTGGAACTGTCCCCAACTCAGATCAGGTGTTGACCAACTGGTTGAGTGTCTTAGAGACAACATCCTAGGCCGACTGGTTGAGTTGACTTAGAGACAACATCCTAAACCGACTCGTTGAATGTCTTAGAGACAACATCCTAGACCGACTGGTTGAATGTCTTAGAGATAACATCCTAGACCGACTCGTTGAATGTCTTAGAGAAAACATCCTAGACCAACTCATTGAATGTCTTAGAGACAACATCCTAGACCGACTCGTTGAATGTCTTAAAGACAACATCCTTGACTGACTCGTTGAATGTCTTAGTGACAACATCCTAGACCGATTGGACTGCTCATTCTTCCTTAGACTGTTGTACGGTGTCTGCTCAATTGAATATATTTAAATAACGAATGTTATTTTCCTGAGTTAAAATGTCTATACAACAGTATAAGGAGTTTAGCAGATGCCATAAACCAGAGCAAGTCTCATTTAAGTACATACTTTGTTTTATTTAAAAAAATATTTGTCACTGGTCCCCCAGGGGAATTGAACCTACAACCCATGATTTTATTTTACTTAGTCTATTTGAAAAATACTAAGATATGATAATTCCCCTTCACCCCCCCCCCCCCCCCCC
>JACXGI010006366.1:21960-33537 GCA_016801175.1 Esox masquinongy | reverse complement strand
AATTGAAAGGGCAATGTGTGTGTCTGTGTATGCATGCAGACTATAAATATGGGTTTTATTTAAAGTGCTGTAAGTAAACAGGTTTCACTATATAAATGTGAAAAAAATATCCCCAAACTGTTTAACCTTTAAGTTTAAGGTTTGGATTACGCATAACATTTAGGGTATTTATGTTAAAATAAGGGTTATGCTAGATTATGGATTAGGATTACTCAAAAACATGATTTTTGTCCCATTTAGCTAGGGTAAGACTGGTGTGTGTGCCTATGTGTTTGCACACTAGTGTCTGAATGTGTCTCAATCTCTCCCTATAATAATGCCATGTTTGTAAGAGAGCACCACCAGGGAAAGAGACACCTCTTAACATATCAGCCCCATGGTGACTGAGGAGAACAGACCTAGACCTTGTTACTTGTTTACATGTCCCCGAAATCTAATCCATGAATAAAAAGAAATGAGCCAAGTACAAAGCCTTCAATATAGGATTACACGAGCTGTGCATCCGCATAACTTCAGCCTGTGTTGGATTAATAGCAAGCAGAGCTTGCGAGTAAAAGTTTTTAGGACGAATATTCACACATCCTGGTCTACACAAGATGAGCAGTCATTTTTATTTGATAGTTGTTTTTGTTCTCTCAGGTATGTGCTTGATTTTATGTGCCGCAAATTGTATGCTTCTATTGTATATTGGTGAGTTCCTGCCAGCTTAGCTTGTTTTTTTCTGCCCTGCAAGGAAATATTAAGCAGAAATGATTGGTAATAAATCGATCATGGAAACAGGGAAAAACAATTCTCACTCTGTTTACACTGCAGCCGTTGCTCTGAGGTTACTAAATGTATAACTTTATGTAGCAGGTGCTTAAAGTCGACTAGAGTACTTATCGGCTCGTTTCAGACTTGATATCCTGCTAGTTATTAGCTGTAGTAGGCAAGCCGTTACACTACTTCTGTTTGGGTAAACACTGAACCTTTAGAATAGATATGTGGCTATGCCTAAACAGTTCTTCATTACATACATTTATATTAACTCTTTCATAGCAAATATTTGCCTGATCACGATTGAAGTTACGATTGACTCAGTTTTGTCTCCTTGTAGCACAAGCTGAAAATGGAGACACGCAAGGTCATCCCCATCCATCACCGCAATCAACAGCAGAATCGCCAGTCACAATAGATTCAGTGTCTAAAGTGCAGAACAAAACGGGTCACGGCGGAGCAGTAGCAACTGCCCGAACAGAGAAGAGCCATATGCAGAATGTGGCTGTAAGAGGGACGGATTACTTCCATATGCAATATAAAATGCACAACGCACTGAAAGAAAAATCTGCTGAAGACGCATTAGCTGCTTCATCAACCAGAGGCATTGTTAAGAAAAACGAATCGGATTTACTCATGCCGGCTACATTCAATACATCAACTGTAAAGTCCCCCACTGAACAAAATCTTACATCAATCTCTAATTACGAGGAAGCCATTTTCTCTTTCACTGAAGCTGGATTTGAATCATTGACGAACGACACCTTGCCGCCCGTGGCTCATTTGTCCACAGGCGTGGAGGAAGAAAAGTCTTCAGTTCTCCTGCTTCATGCTCCCGTTGACAACAGGAATCAAAGAGTCAGCGAGTCCATCACTCTTATGTCCACACATCAGAGACTGGGATTTCCGATAGTAACTGCCCCTCTTCTTCACACAACTGATAACCATGCGGACTCAAATGACGAGGAGGAAAAACGGGGCCAACAAAATGGAATTTCAGAATTGGAAAGAAAAATATATCCATTGAATCAGACAGAATCTATTTTGGGTGATAGGAAGGATGTTTCTGTTACCACAGAGCCTATGATGAGAAACACATGTTTGACATGCCTGCAAGAAAAAAGACTATCATCCACTGAAGAAATTGCTGTCCTGTCAGCACTGTTCATCCCAGACAGCTCACTCAGTCTTCGAGAAAATGAGCAGGGAAAAATGCTTGTTGTAAACTCCAGTCACCAGGCCTCAGTTCAGAGCTCAACGACAGCAAAGAATGATGACCGAAAAACTGATTTATTTGATGATGCCAAAACATCAAAAAGAAGCACATTTAATTTCTCTGTAAATATTTTGGATAGGCCAGATTTTTACTTTATGCCACCCTTTTCTTTATTAGAATCAAAAATCAATCTCAGTAAAACAATTTTGAATGAATCATTAAGTGGTACGTTTTTTTCAAAATCAAGAATGATTGTGGCAAAAACAAACAGAACTGAGCTTTTGACTATGAAGGTGGAGAATAAGACCAGATTGTCTGATCAGATCAAAGATATCCAGCAGTTATCCAGCAGCGTGCCTTATCCGTCAACTGCATCCTTTCAAACTTTATTAGTAAAGTCGGGGGATAAAAATGAAAAGATATCTGGGAAAATTGTGAATCTTGGAAACCAGTCAACAGTGATAAATGTTACTGAAGGCAAGACAATTTATACTCAAATTAAGCTGAATGTGTCAGTAAATCCCCAAAACACATCTCACATACCTCAAAGTTCTCCTCAAAATCACATATTGCCAGGTGTTGAAATGACAAATAAGGACATAACTAAGTTTAATTTTGAAGATGAGGGAAAGGAAGAGCGAGAGCATGCTGTTGGGGAGATAATTACAATTCCTCTCAGCGCTCCTTTTGCCACTGTCCCTCCACTCTCTGGCCAGAACAGCGCAAATAGCAATGTTAACGACATCAATACCGGATCAATAGTACTTGGTATGCAAGATTCACTAAATTCTCTCTTTAACCAAGCTCATGAAATAATCAAATCAAGGAGCCACACCACTGATTACACTGACAAATCACCCTTGGCTATGAGAATGCCATCAATGGAAAGCCGGAGTTCAGCAACATCCTTCGACTCCGCAAGGCGGACCACGCCTGCTGTCAAAGTTCCTCCTGCCTCTCAGACTGTGACAAAGAACGTGAGGTCTTTGATGTCTGTGTTGAGTACGGCTGGCTACCTTCCAGCACAGCCCAGTGTTCTGCTCAAAGAGCAGCAGTCTATGAGCGTCTTGCCAGAAGTCTATCGCACTCTGCACGCATCCGTAACTATGACAACACTGTCAAAGAAAATGGAGACAAAGATTGCTGACAGGGCTGTTTTGCCACAGACAGCAAAGTCAAGTGCTGAATTAAATGCTCCCTGGCCGACCAAATTAAACAGAGGCAAGACTTCAACATCACTCACTTCAGATACAACAAGCAAGTTGCACATAAATGTGCCTGCCATGATAACAACAACAATAATCCCACAGAAGTCTGCCACTGAAAGGCAAACTGAAAAAAGACATTCAGTAGGTCGTGGGGACATCAAGTCGAGCGGTAACACTACTGGAATCTTATCAGATGGCACAGGGAACCTTAAAACAGTGACATCTCCACATAGATATCAAACTGCGGTCGACTCAAGAGAATTACAAACACAGCACTTCCTGAAACTGAAAAACAAGAAAGAACACGTGTCTGATTCATCTCTGCCTCAAGATCCTCCTGGACAGGTGACAGAAGTGACTAATGAAGAGAGTAGTAGTGTTCAGTATATCATCCCAAAAACCACAGAAAGGCTGACCAGAGACGAACAACACACTAATGAAAACAAAATGTCTTTCTCAAATCTTTTAATTAAACATTTGGGAGCAACAGCACGCAATGAATATAATCAGCATGAAAATCTCTCAGAATCTCTGGAAGGAGAAAATAGGTCATTCTCCAGCCAAGTGCTAAGTCAGAAAATGCCAGTGCAGACATTAACAACTGCAAGTCAGATTCTATCACAAATTATATCTTTTGACAAGAAAACACATATCGGGTCTAAAGCACAAACATTCTCTACCCATCGGGCGATGCTTACAAAATATGCTAATACGCCAACTGTAGAAAAACAAATCAATCAGCAAAGAGACACAACAATAGGTAAACAAGTATTCCCAATGGCTTTTTTGCAAAGCAGATTTTCAGACCATCAAACCAAAATCAGAGATGTGAATGTAACAATATATGACATGCCAACTTCACATGTCTCCCCAGTGAATGTAAAAACCCAATTTTCTACACCTAACAGTGTCAGATATCTTAATTCCCTCACCACTGCCAAATCACCCATCACAATTGGAAAGTCAACTGTTCAGCCTCATTTTGCATTAAAGACATCTTTCAGCACATCAGTTATTCAACAGGTTTCAGAGCAAAAGCATTACATCAGAACCTTGACATCAACAACCTCAGGAAGCTCTGTTTCTCGGTCCATGACTGTTGGAAGACGTGTGCAGCATGCACAACCTTCGACACAGCTCTTTGACATAACCCGGGACATCTTGACCTCTGACATTGCTAAGGCATTGAACGTCAGCCGCCTCGTTCGCCCTACACCGCCTCGTCTGTATAACGACTCTGTGACTAGTCCATCCAGCAATGATTACTTGCACAAGCTGGCTTTGCATCTCCATGGGCAATCTTCTACTGAGATAATGCCTTTTTTCGACTCTCCAGCTGAAGGCCTATTGGAATCATTTACAGATTCAGAGGAGAAAGAGGAATGGCATTCAAATGCTTCACATGCTTCGCCTGGTAACAAGCAAATAAGCCCTTCAGAGGCTTCATTAGTGCGTGAAGTGAAAAGTGAACAATCTGGGTTTAGCACACGGCCAGCACCGTTTGCAGCCGATATCTCAGCTGGCACCAGTTCTGATAGCTTAAATCAATCAGAACCTGATGAGACAATAGCACTGAGGACCAGGGAAATCTTCCTGCCGAATGCATCACTACAGCAGACAACAAACATGATAAGGAACAAACACCGTTTGTCTGGAGCAAGTCCGGAGCACAAGTTTGGTAGGAAGCTGCTGAGGTCTGGGAATAAGACCAGGTCATTGGCCTTGCACGAGAGGATGGGGTTATCATCGCCTGATCTTCTCACTGGGTAATGATCACAGGATATTTCATTTAATTTACAAAATCATTTATATTAGGGAAATTGAAAACTGCTTTCTATTATTACCATTCAACAATAGTTCATAAAATTGTATTGAATTGAACAGGTGGTCAGACTTTACCCAACATTTACCTTACTGTACATTCATCGGGATACAGTAATAACTGCATTTACCTCATTGCATGAACATATACTTACCACTGCTTTGTGATTATTAGTTTCATGTTTGTTCTACTCTCTTTCCAGCTTAGCGGTCATCTCAGATGACATTTGTGGCACTGGCAACTACACAGCTGAGATGAACCTAAACCTCGAGCACGACCTTCTGCCTGGAGACTTTGTCTCAGCATTGGGGATTCTTCATGTGGTCATCAACCTGAAAACCAACAACAGTCAAGTGAACTTGGATATAAAGTCCTGCTGTCTTTCACCCACAGGTCAGCTTGAAGAACTCAACACCACCTGTTCTGTTTTTTCTAGGTACGTGTTCAATTATTTATCTATTTTAGTTTTCGAAAATTGGCACACAATGATATCTCTCTAGATACAGCTTTAAGCCATATAATGTAACTTACCAACTTTTTAATCAAGTAAGTTTTGTCCCGGAATCAAAACAATCAGGCTTTAGGCGTGTGTTACATTATTTTCCTTATGACACCATGTTCCCAAGCGGATATTCAGTGGGCTAGGTGGACACAATATAGCCCTCACAAATCCCACAGAAAGCCCAAACCAGTCTAATGGGATAGCCCATAACATTCACACATCAGCCCAGCACAGGCTTGTCTGCACCAGTCCACACACGCCCCCACCAACACCACTTCAGCCCAACATCTATCTTACACTATCTTACACTAGCCGCTTAACACAGGCTGGCCCACGCTAACTCAAAATGGGCCAGCCCACATCAAGCCTGGCATTGGCTAACCCACATCAAGCCCACACCAGCTCAAAAAAGGCCACACCAATCCTAAAACAGGCTAGCCAACACCATTGCAATTTGTCACACGCCGTATGAAGTTGACATGCTTAAGATCTAAGAAAGAATCTTTAAGTTAAAACGAGAATACAAGGTAATTAAACATTGCTGACATCCTACAAACCAATAGGTGTGGGGAACACTAAAGCAAATTATCTCTGAATTCCCTTTATGCTAATTACATTGAAATCCTGCTTGCAGATTAGCCAAAGGGTCCTGTAGAGGAGGACACAGTTGGCTGATGCTGTTCTGATTTTCTGAGTTTAGTCATCCAATAATGCTTGACCGTCACGCCTAAGCCACTTCTTCTGGCAGCTTCATGCGTATTCGTATTCAACCATGGTTTTTGGCCGGAGAATAAGTACCTCTGTCTTGTAGATTCCAGCATACACTTCCTGGTTGAGCAAACAGCATGGCAAGAATGTGCTACTAGGACACATACAGTGTAATGACCTCCAAAAGAATTTGGACAGTGTCACCTTTATAGTTATTTTGATATTCCAGCAGTGTCAGTTTTAATTTGACTGAATATACAATTGTACAGCGTCCCTTCATTTAAATGTGCCAAAAGTCCAACTAGAACAGATTAATATATTTTAGAATTAAGTAGTCATTTTTAGTGCTTGTTCGAATAATCTTTGCATGCAATGATTTTCTGACTCTGCAAATGAACAAAATCACCTGTCCCCGAGAATTTTTACTGCTGATGCTTGTCCAGTGGTCATGTTTAGGTCCTGCTCTTTTTGGGACCTTTTTATCTTCATCCTTTCCTTCATGTGAAAACTCCTTGGCAGCTATGGCAGTGTGTTTGGGGTCATTAACCTACTGCATGATGAAGTGCCCTTCAATGTCCCTCCCACTGAAAGGCACTGGGATCCCTACCAGAGACCGGACAGCTAAGCTATTTTCCGGTCTGGTGTTGCTCCATCGAAAAACAATAGACACAATAAGCCATGTTAAATTGCCACCTCCAAGCCTCAGAGCTAATTGTAGTCAGGTGTGCTCATTAGGCTCTTACCCTTCCAGGAAACCATGTCTTCTGGCCAGCAGATACAGCGAGCAAACAGGAACCATTACACTTCCTCCTCCTCTGTTATGATCCAGAAGGAGGGGCAACCATTGTCCATAGAGCGTTCTGTCACCCTGAGCAACAGCTTCCCTTTGTATTTTTTGGGACCAGACCGCCCCAACCACAATGTCCGAGGTATCCATCTGGACCGTCCCACATGGAAAAATATATGCACATATATGTAAAGGATTTCTCAACATATATTTACATATGTGCCCTGAATATGTTTATGAAATATATAACTTGCGCTTCTTACAGTATCATAATACAATGCATGTCACATACAGCTCTGGAAAAAATTAAGAGACCACTGCACCTTTTTCTTTCCATTCCAAAAAAGTTGAAAAGGAACGTTTTGAATGAGGAACAGAAGCGTTCAATTTGCAGTGGTCTCTTAATTTTAACCCTTCTGTTCCTCACTCACAACCTTCCTTTTTAAACTTTTTTAAGTCAAAAAGGACATATTAAAACATACTTGAAAACGGTCAAAATCGAATATGTAAATATAACAATCAAATATATGACATATATGGCCATACATTAGTAATACATATACAGTGGATTTATAAAGTCTACACACCCCTGTTAAAATATGTATATATATGTATATGTATGTATATGTATAGGTATATATGTACAGTGGATATAGTCTACACACCCCTGTTAAAATGCCAGGTTTTTGTGATGTGAAAGAATGAGACAAAGATAAATCATGTCAGAACTTTTTTCACTTTTAATGTGACCTATAATGTGAAAAATTCAATTGAAAAACAAACTGAAATCTTTGAGAGGGGAAAAATGAAAATTCAAACCTTACAATAACCTGGTTGCATAAGTGTGCACACCCTCTTATAATTGGGGATGTGGCTGTGTTCAGAATTAACCAATCATATTCAAACTCATGTTAAATAGAAGTCATTACACACTTGCCATCATTTAAAGTGACTCTGAGTAATCACAAATAAAGATCAGCTGTTCTATTAGGATTTTCCTGACATTTTCTTAGTTGCATCTCAGAGCAAAAGCCATGGTCCGCAGAGAACTTCCAAAGCATCAGAGGGATCTCATTGTTGAAAGATATCAGTCAGGAGAAGGGTACAAAAGAATTTCCAAAGCATTAGATATACCATGGAACACAGTGAAGACAGTCATCATCAAGTGGAGAAAATATGGCACAACAGAGACATTACCAAGAACTGGACGTCCCTCCAAAATTGATGCAAAGACAAGAAGAAAACTGGTCAGGGAGGCTTCCAAGAGGCCAACAGCAACATTAAAGAAACTGCAGGAATTTCTGGCAAGTACTGGCTGTGTGCTACATGTGACAACAATCTCCCGTATTCTTCATATGAATGGGCTATGGGGTAGGGTGGCAAGATGGAAGCCTTTTCTTACAAAGAAAAACATCCAAGCCCGGCCGAAGTTTGCAAAAACAAACATCAAGTCCCCCAAAAGCACGTGGGAAAATGTGTTATGGTTTGATGAAACCAAGGTTGAACTTTTTGGCCATAATTCCAGAAGGTATGTTTGGCGCAAAAACAACACTGCACATCACCCAAAGAACACCATACCCACAGTGAAGCATGGTGTGGCAGCATCATGCTTTGGGGCTGTTTTTCTTCAGCTGGAACCGGGGCCTTAGTCAGGGTGGAGGGAATTATGAACAGTTCCAAATACCAGGCAATTTTGGCACAAAACCTTCAGGCATCCGTTAGACAGCTGAAGATGAAGTTCACCTTTCAGCATGACAATGACCCATAGCACACATCCAAATCCACAAAAGCATGGCATCACCAGAAGATAATTAACGTTTTGGAATGGCCCACCCAGAACCCAGACCTGAATCCAATCGAACATCTGTGGGGTGATCTGAAGAGGGCTGTGCACAGAAGATCTCGCAATCTGACAGATTTGGTGCGCTTTTGCAAAGAAGAGTGGGCAAATATTGCCACGTCAATATGTGCCATGCTAATAGACTCCTACCCAAAAAGACTGAGCGATGTAATAAAATCAAAAGGTGCTTCAACAAAGTATTAGTTTAAGGGTGTGCACACTTATGCAATCAGGTTATTGTGTGTTTTTTATTTTTTATTTTTCCCCCTCAAAGATTTCCGTTTGTTTTTCAATTGAATTGTTCACGTTATAGGTCACATTAAAGGTGGAAAAAGTTCTGACATGATTTATCTTTGTCTCATTCTTTTACATCGCAAGAACCTGGCATTTTAACAGGGGTGTGTAGACTTTTTATATCCACTGTATTAGTATATGTTTAAAAAATATTTAGGCACATATTAAAATGATATGTTTTCAAAAGGTATGTCAATATTTCCGTGTGGGGGCATCTCTCTGACAAAATCAGGCACCACTAAGACATAGAGTACTAGGCATTCTTCAGGTAGGTCCATTTGAAACTGTCAGGCTGGGTCTTTTTTTTAGTTTGTGAGATTTAATACTTAATCAGTGGTAGTAGATACATAGTCTCTCAAAGTCTTTTACATGAGACTTGGTTTCGGTCTGTGGCCACTGAGAGATATTCTGGACTCTCTTCTCTTGTGCTTTGACGCCCCTCCCTACAGGTTCAACCTACCG
This sequence comes from Esox masquinongy, assembly GCA_016801175.1. NCBI lineage: Eukaryota > Metazoa > Chordata > Actinopteri > Esociformes > Esocidae > Esox > Esox masquinongy. The sequence goes on along the minus strand of JACXGI010006366.1, from coordinate 23,942 downwards.
TAAACACTTAGACAGCAAAGAGCAAAAAATACAATATAAAAGCACAACCCGATATTTACCAACAGTGAATACGTTATTGAACTCTGGACAGCCACCACCCACTGCCTCTTATATCTGGACAGGGGAGTGTACTGACAGGGGAGTGTACTGACAGGGGAGTGTACTGACAGGGGAGTGTACTGACAGGGGAAAGTGTTGATAGGGAATCTGTACGCTGGTGTGACGTGTGAGAGGAGCGAATTGGATCGCTCCTGATCCAGGTTTGGTCTGCAGGCTGATGTGATAGTCTCCCACTTGGTCACGGTATGACCAGGTCTTCTCGATGCAGCTTCTAGCTTCCAGTTATGTTGGGGATTGAAGGACAGTGTCTTATTGCAGCCTGGTCTTAAACTATTTATTCATTAGTTAACTACGGTTTCCAAAGACCCATTTTTGAAGTCTGACAAGTCCTTTAATTAGTACTTAGTTAAATATTATTTTATTGAACATTAATTGTCTTATCATCATAGATCATAAACATATTGTCAGACATATTAAGGGGACATTCATGCAGGCCCGATGCCACGAGGGGGCAAGAGGGGCTTAGCCCCCTCAATTGGATTTTCTACCCCCCCAGTTTAAGTTTTAAATACCCTATAGAAAAATAGCCAAAAATAAGATTAGCCCCCTCACCAATTTTAACTGTTCCCTTAGTCACTTCGTCCTGGCGACAGGCCTGCATCCATGCAGAGTTATAGCAGCGAGGCTTTGATGATCAATATGAACCAGCCTGGTCTCATAGAGCAGATGTAGCCTAGCATACACATGCCCAGGGATTCAACGACAGACACAGAATTCAAAGCTTTTTTATAGCATTGTCCAGGCTTGTTGAATTTCCTTTCTCTCCCAGAAAGAGAACTCACAAAGATTTTCACTTTCATTTGAAACTTTCTGTTTAAGAAAAGTCCTCGTTATGGTTCTTTGGTTATTTTATGTATTTTATATACATAAAATAACCAAAGAAACATAACGTGGACGATTATGTTAAACTCTGATTCATATACTTGTTGGAGAGCTAATGGTGAACAAGAACATTTAGGCCTAGTAGCTGAACTAAGAAGACCAGTCTAATAGGAAGCTGCTGCTGATTCGACAGACCCAAGATGAAAAGGGTGTGAGTGATAATGTGCAGCACAGCAACGATTGGCCAGTGAAAAATGACTTTCACTACTAGGCTACTAAACTCAATACTTCCTATGCCATAAACATCCCTGACAATAACAATGAAGAAGGCAAGATCAAGGACTTTGTGGTTTTAGAAGAAAGTGACCTCTGGTGAACACTGCTGGTTAATATCCTTTGTGTGAAAATGAATTCAAGACTTTGATTGCATTGAATTCAAGACGGAGAAGCCGCTTTCTGATTATGGTTGCCTGATAATGCATTCTTTTGCATTTCCCTATCAGACTACATCTCCTGTAACAATGACGGGAATAGTTAATCAAAAACAATTCAAAGACATAATGACCTATAGACCTAATTTCCCAATGCTTCAGTCCCGTGTTCTATTACCCCCATGTGGACAATATTTCACCCAAGTTAGGATCTTAACCAGCAGCATGAAATATCCTGACTTTTCTTTACTATTCATGATATCTCAATATTGCTTCCTCTGGTCCTCACCAAGACTCAGTCCATTTGTCTTGACCCAATCATCCCCCTTTCCTGGCTCTTCCCTGCTGAGGTTTGATACAGTGTATTATCCATTGCTCCCTACCTCCTATTAGCTAATGGCACCATGGTTAAAATGCCATTGATTTGTGCTCTCTCTCTGATAACGCCTGGATTAATAATGCCTTTTTAATGTTAAAATGTTACACTTGTCATTTAAGCTTATGCCTTGTTAAAAGTAATCATTCATTTTACGATGTGAAGCAAATCAATGTTGACATGCCTTGTGATAAGTGTTACTGATTATGTCCAGACAGGGTGAATGTTGACAC
>JACXGI010006366.1:0-21860 GCA_016801175.1 Esox masquinongy | reverse complement strand
CATGCTATTTATGCTGCCAAATGCATTGTTTTTTTAATATTTAAAACGTCAATCTGGTCCAAAACAACGCATCTTATTGGGACATGCACAGTGTGTTGAATGACCAGGCAGTGCGGTCTACTGTTGAGGTGTGCGTCTATCCAAATCCCTGGGCCCAATTTTTGAAAAGATATCCATTCGGATTTTCACCTGTCGGACAGGATTAAATGCATAGAAATAGAATGATGGAACTGACAAATAACTGTCTCGAATAAGGACTCTTGTTCTATTCATTCTATTTCTATATATCAAATCCTATCCAGTGGGCAAACTTTTGAAAAACTGGCCCTAACCTCACTTAGTAATTGCATAGACTGGATCTAAAACATGTTAGCCCACTACATTCATTTATCTTTATAGTTTTATTGTTCTTCATTATTTAAAATACAATATTTATCTATTATGTTGTAATATTGAAAGTGCAAAGTTAGGTGTCTTCTACATACTTTATGATGTCGTGATATTTGATATCTTTTACAGCTATATTCATCTATGTCGCTTGTCCCCAGGAATCCAGACCATGCTTATATACTATGTGCAATTATATCTTTAGGGACCTTTTTTAGTTATGTTGCTCTCTCCAACCACCATGCTGTCAACAAAATTTGATGCCAACAAAGGATCTGGTGAAGTAAATCCATTTTCTTATGATTGAAATACTGTGACCCCCTGCTGCTTCAATTACGCTCACTAACAAATTTACCTAAACACAAAACTCATCAGATGTTCATATCTGACGCCCTGTACTGTAAATATATGTGCCACTGCTGACAGGCCTTCTCCCCCAATCTCCCCCCCAATCTCACCCCCAATCTCAGGCCCAATTTTGATGTGATTTGTTGTGAAATCTTCCAGGTTACCATTGGATCCGCAAGGAATCAGGCTGTTACCCAGCGTCCTGTCAAAACGAGCCAGCTTCACCATCGGTCTCTTCCAGATGATTAATTACTCCACGGCGTACTTACACTGCCATCTGAGCGTCTGCCTCAGGAACCACACCGCATGTGAGAGGGTGAGACTGAAACATTGGGGGAAATAAGGCAATACGAAGATGGAGACATCTCTCCCCGAGGAGTAGGCTGGAGATGGAACATGTTCATAAAGCCACGTCTCTCAAACAGTCTGATATTTTGTTAAAATAGGGTTTTGTATGTTGTTTTGCGCCTAGCCTACCATGTTGCCTTCAAGCTGAAAGATCCCTATTGAAAAGAGATGTATTATGTGTTACATGAAAGTGTTTCCTCACAACTAAAGAGTGACATTTTCGATCGGAGAAAGAGAAGCGAGGCAGAAGGGTAGAAATGCGTAAGGCGTACAATACACTTTGTACCTGGAAACATGCTCTTAAAGAAACTAATAAGCAGTTATCTCCTCCAACTGATCATTTTCCACCAGCCATCTTTCTCCTTTCTACCTGCAGCAGTGTCTTCAGCACAGCGATCTTTTCTCCGAGCAGGCTCCAGAGGCTATCGCCACCAATCTGAGAAACCGCATATCCTTCGGTCCCATGTTGAAAAGAGAGGAGAATTCTTCTCTCCCAGAGGAAATGGGTAATTATTTGCATGCCTAAAAAAACCTCAATCTTATCAACCTTGCTTAATATGCACAAAAAGATCATTATCACAGAGGAAATGAGTGCCTGTTGTCACCGGGTTTATATTCCAAATAGCACCCATCCCCTATGGGCCATGGTCAAAATGGCACCTATCCCCTATGGGCCATGGTCAAAATAGCACCCATCCCCTATGGGCCATGGTCAAAATAGCACCCTATCCCCTATGGGCCATTGTCAAAATAGCACCCTATCCCCTATGGGCCATGGTCAAAATGGCCCCCTATCCCCTACAGATCATGGTCAAAATGGCACCCTATCCCCTACAAGCCATGGTCAAAATGGCACCCTATCCCCTACGGATCATGGTCAAAATGGCACCCTATCCCCTACTGGCCATGGTCAAAATGGCACCCTATCCCCTACGGATCATGGTCAAAATGGCACCCTATCCCCTATGGGCCATGGTCAAAATGGCACCCTATCCCTTACAAGCCATGGTCAAAATGGCACACTATCCCCTACAGGTCATGGTCAAAATGGGACCCTATCCCCTATCCCCTACGGGCCTATGGCAGCAGAGAAAATAGGGTACCATTTGGGTTGCTTGTGTGACTGTGTACATTTCAGATACAGCAGCTGAGATGGAAACTGTGCTTGTCGTACTGGGGATGGTGGTGGGGTGCTCTCTGGTTGCGGGGACCCTGCTGCTTCTCTGGACGGCCTACAGACGGCGGAGAGCAGATTGGTTGGTTTACCCAGAGTCCACCAAGTGTTGTGGCTGCCTGCATAGAGGAGACCTGGTCATACCGTGACCAAGTGGGAGACTATCACATCAGCCTGCAGACCAAACCTGGATCAGGAGCAATCCAATTCGCTCCTCTCACACGTCACACCTGCGTACAGATTCTGAAATCCAAAGATTTCCCCATTCACCACTGCAGTGAATGTTTCCTTTATGCTGTAGTAACACATGACTCACGTATAAACATGTATACAAAATAAAATACTTAATGGTAGATTGCCATATTATTTTTCTGAATGGAAACACTTGATAATCATGTGACTTTCAATTTGGTGTGTGTATTTAGTACAAACACCATGAGCCGGTTTTGCAGACACAAATTATAAGGCTGGTCTAGGACAAAAAAAATAGGGTTATCCATTGAGCTTGACTTCCAAGTCCTAGACTAGGCTTAATCTCTGTCACAAAACGTGCCCCTTATTATTCCTAGTCTTTCTTACAAAGTTGTTTCTATGTGCTAGTTTGTAAAATAGCAAATCTCAAGTACTTCTTAGTGTCCTATCCTCTCAATGAATCTCAATCTGAAGCATAAGTTAATTAATCATATTCATTTTGACCAGTTGCTTGTAGCAACAATACTAATCACTGGCTACTCTACTAAGACACAAATTATTTGACTCCAATGATTTATTAATTTATTTCGTTGCACTACTTAATCAATTCCCATTTTGTCTAAAATGCAATGTCATTTTTCCCCTGCAAGGAAACACCCTCAATTTTCAGAAAGAAATATGGATGACTGCTCCTTTCATAAACATTTATGAATGCTAATTAATATCAGTTTATTCAAAGCTCATGTAAAGCCCATGTGTTCACTGTAGCAATGCCAAAACAATAAATTATAATATGTGTTGGTACATAATGCATCAACTTAATTGTGTTTTGGACTGTAAACAGCTGAGTTCTGTATTTGTGCACACTAGATGAGCTACAGGAGGCCAACAACAAATTTAGAGGCCCAAAGAAAAATTGAAGCCAAGGCCTTACCCAGAAGATTGAGGGTTATGTCAATATTCAATTCTCAAGTAGCCTCTCAGAAACCTTCTCTCCACAGAGATTGGAATCACCTTTGGCAGCTCTCATAGATAGCAATCCATATCCCACAGAAAAGCAATTTGTTTTCTCTCTGATTTGTTTGAGATCACTCCTCGTTTTTAACTATCAAATTAAATATAGCATTGTACTTGTGTTTCATACTTGTTGACCATTAACCTTTGCTTACCAGTGAGACAAAGTATTGTGCTTAATTCGAATTTTTAGAGAATCTGTTGTACTAACTTCCAAACATTGATTTTGTAGGCTATTTTTAGGGACAATGAAGGGCGTTTAAGCAAAGAACAGGAGGAATTTGGGAAAAACTCAATCAAAAGAACAAACCGCTCACCATTGCTGGCTGAGTCATCTCCAGGGCAGCCTCAAGAAGCCATTTAAAATACATAATTTTTAATCAACAATGGCATAAAAAGTGAAAACACTGGAATATTAAACTACAGCAACTTGATCTCTACTGGTAGGGCTTGCGCCACCAAACCCTTGTCACAAATCGAGAAAGCCCATCTGATGTCCAAAGTTCTTCCATGTCACCGTTCTCTTCCACTCACTCCACTTGCTGCCAGTTTAAGCTCACATTTATTACAAAATCAAACCATCTGGCTTGCTTGTGGAGCAGAAATGAGAGCTTGCCTTACATAACTACAGGAAATGCTTAAACCCTACACCATCCCTGACCGGGCTCTTCATTATCTTCCCCTAGGATAGAAGAGTCTTTTGAAGACCTGCCTCTTCAAAATGCCCCTAAAAGAACTCCACAGCCCCTTTTCATCTCCCCCACTTCTCTGCTTAATCAGCCAATACTTGCAATGTTGTTTATTATTTGTTTCCCTTCCTTATGGCACTGACTTTGCTGATTGCTCCTTCACTGAATATGGTGTACTGTTATGTCATCGGCCCACCCAGCTAACTTAAAATATATCCACTCACTGTCTTTCTGGATGACAGTGTCTGCTCGATGACCACAACATAAACTATTTCCTGAGCAATTTCAGCAGGTAAAGGTAAGGGACACAACATTCCCAGCATTCATCTGCATCTTGGGCCTTTATGGTGCAGCCCTTCTTGCTTTCGAAGTGACTTTGTGGGATCTTCCAGAGGGACTTGCATGCAGCATGTTAATGGGAGTCTATCATGGCTGCTGTATGGTGATGTGTCATTAACATGTGGAACGCACATTGGCCCACCCCTCTAGAATAATATTATACAAAGCTTATAATATTCTAGAATAATATTATACAAAGCTTTGTCTATGTCTATCCCATCTAACAACTACAATCACTTGACTGGGTCCCAAACGGGGCACTACTATAAATCAAGTCCCAATGAAGCTCTTAGTGCCATGCGAGCCACATCTATTTGCCAGTCTGAAGGCAAATGGTTGTAAATGGTTTGAGGATTTGAAAGACGTTCACAGAGAGTAGCTACCGTAATTGCAATGAATTAATAATTTAATTGAAAGTATCTGTGAAATTAAACTTTCTGTACATGACAGTGTTTTGTTAGTGTACGTGAAGCATTATTATGCTCACTTTCGTTTTTACTCCCTCCCTGTTCTTGCAAATATTGTTTTGATATGAAAAGCAGCCAAGTGACAGACTTGAGATAACTTCATTACATGACTTCACAGATTACACACACACACACACACATCCATGCATGAACGTACACTCACACATGCACACAAAGATCAACCCCCCCACCACACACAAATGCAAGGAGTGACAAAAGCATCAGATTGCCCAGAGGGAGAAGAGACTGAGCAGATTTAGGAACATTTAAAACTATTTGAAATGTAGGAGGGAAAGGCACATTTTGTTTTAAGACGATTTGTTAATAAAATCCTTAATGGCATTGTCGTCTTGTAATTAAAATGGTGAACAAAGCGTGCAGCTGGAAACATAAAAAGCGAGAAATAGCCTCAGAATCCTAACCTCCAGGCATTACCAGACATACGGGCTTGAGCAGGCTGCAGATGAATCACAGAGTTTTTAATACAAAGTCTCGCTAGGGCACCGCAGGGAAGTGGATAGATACATGAGACTGATGGGAAGTTGAGAGTAATACTGTCTGAGAATAGCAGAGATTTGAAGTATCCAAGTACTGGACTAAGAAAAACTAATTGTTGGGAATAAAAAGCACAGTTGGACATTACGTACCCTAATACCATAGGTCCACTATAATGTAGGGTTAAAGAGGCATTATATGGAATTTCTGCTTCGCAATACAAGAAAATGTCCATGGAATATCTGTAGGAATAGTGTAATGGAAATGTCTAAGAACAATCACTCAGAAGAAATAATTACAGTGTGCATAAAGGACATCAGTGGTCAACAGAAGGGGCACTTTCTGCTGCTGTGAAAGGGTAACAATGGCATCATTCCTCTCTTCCATCAGCCTCACTAAGACATGCAATCCTCGCTCGTCAAATGAGACAAGGTGCAAGCAGAATCCCTCTGTTATTTCCTCGTTGCTATGATTCTACACAGTTCACTCAATCTCTTTTAAAGTGCACAAAACAACCACGGAGTAGTAGGGATCTAAATTGCATGTACAGTGGGGGAAAAAATTATTTGATCCCCTGCTGATTTTGTATGTTTGCCCACTGACAAAGAAATTATCAGTCTATAATTTTAATGGTAGGTTTATTTGAACAGTAAGAGACAGAATAACAACAAAAAATCCAGAAAAACGCAAAATGTCATAAATTGATTTGCATTTTAATGAGTGAAAGAAGTATTTGATCCCCTCTCAATCAGAAAGATTTCTGGCTCCCAGGTGTTCTTTATACAGGTAACGAGCTGAGATTAGAAGCACACTCTTAAAGGGAGTGCTCCTAATCTCAGCTTGTTACCTGTATAAAAGACACCTGTCCACAGAAGCAATCAATCAATCAGATTCCAAACTCTCCACCATGGCCAAGACCAAAGAGCTGTCCAAGGATGTCAGGGACAAGATTGTAGACCTACACAAGGCTGGAATGGGGTACAAGACCATCGCCAAGCAGCTTGGTGAGAAGGTGACAACAGTTGGTGCGATTATTCGCAAATGGAAGAAACACAAAAGAACTGTCAATCTCCCTTGGTCTGGGGCTCCATGCAAGATCTCCATGCAAGTTGCAATGATCATGAGAACGGTGAGGAATCAGCCCAGAACTACACGGGAGGATCTTGTCAATGATCTCAAGGCAGCTGGGACCACAGTCACCAAGAAAATAATTGGTTAACACACTACGCCTTGAAGGACTGAAATCCTGCAGCGCCCGCAAGGTCCCCCTGCTCAAGACAGCACATGTACAGGCCCGTCTGAAGTTTGCCAATGAACATCTGGATGATTCAGAGGAGAACTGGGTGAAAGTGTTGTGGTCAGATGAGACCAAAATCGAGCTCTTTGGCATCAACTCAACTCGCCGTGTTTGGAGGAGGAGGAATGCTGCCTATGACCCCAAGAACACCATCACCACCATCAAACATGGAGGTGGAAACATTATGCTTTGGGGCTGTTTTTCTGCCAAAGGGACAGCACAACTTTACCGCATCAAAGGGACGATGGACGGGGCCATGTACCATCAAATCTTGGGTGAGAACCTCCTTCCCTCAGCCAGGGCATTGAAAATGGGTCGTGGATGAGTATTCCAGCATGACAAGTACCCAAAACTCACGGCCAAGGCAACAAAGGAGTGGCCCAAGAAGAACCACATTAAGGTCCTGGAGTGGTCTAGCCAGTCTCCAGACCTTAATCCCATAGAAAATCTGTGGAGGGAGCTGAAGGTTCAAGCCAAACGTCAGTCTTGAAACCTTAATGACTTGAAGAAGATCTGCAAAGAGTAGTGGGACAAAATCCCTCCTGAGATGTGTGCAAACCTGGTGACCAACTACAAGAAACGTCTGACCTCTGTGATTGCAAACAAGGGTTTTGCCACTAAGTACTAAGTCATGTTTTGCAGAGGGGTTGAATATTTATTTCACTCATTAAAATGCAAATCAATTCATAACATTTTTGACCTGCGTTTTTCTGGATTTTTTTGTTGTTATTCTGTCTCTCACTGTTCAAATAAACCTACCATTAAAATTATAGACTGATCATTTCTTTGTCAGTGGACAAACGTACAAAATCAGCAAGGGATCAAATAATTTTTTCTCTCACTGTACATTTGTAAAAAAATATATATATATAAAATGTTTTTTTTACAGCTTTTGTAAGTTGGTTGACCAAAAGTGAAAGTAAACTTGCAGAGCGGAGGGGAGAGTTGGTTTGAATGTATTCAGCTAATCTCCGCAAACAGGGAACCTAGTGAGGATTTTCACAGGAAATGGTTGTTCCTCATGTTTTCATTTTAATCTAAAATCTCTGTTTCCTGTTTTGTTTGTGTTGTGTAAAGGAAATATGAAATAACAAGAAACAAAATAGAGACAGAATTATTCAAGTTTGTTGTTTTAATTGGTTCTGGTTGAACCTACGCACCCTGTTGGCCAACTAATAGTCATAGCTTCCTAAGAACATAAATTTACATTTTATATTTAATTATTTAGTTGATGCACAGATCCAGTGCATCCATGTTAACCCTAAGATGTATTTTCCCATTTGTTCCAAGATAGTATATAAAATTGTTTTACACTATAAATAATTTTCTAAACACAATTTAACTACTTATCAGTAATGCTATTTCCAATACAATCATCCTTTTAGAAAGCATTTGTAAAATGCAAAATAGATATCATTTTAAACATGAAGTATCAAGTCGGTGAGTCTTTCCTTCTCATTACTATTATTAAATATTTTTTCAATAAAAGTACTTTTCTAGACCATCTAACAACACTAAAACACCATCACGTATCCCTGACATGGTGTCATATACAGTGTTTGTAGCCCAAACAGTTGGGATTTATAAACTATTTCATTAAATTATCCTGCCAGAATTTCTCAGTCTGATAAAACTCTGTGATGTGTCATTCTTCAACATGATGTGCTTTTGCCTTATACAACTTCTTATGTGAGGGTCATTGTAGAATCAAAAGCTCTATAATCAGCACAGGCTGAGATATGTGAATAGAATTGATGTTAAATTGCCATACCTGTGGGACAACCACACAAGCCTATATTAACAAACGCACATCGGTCAATGAAGTAAAACTTGCAGAGCGTAGAGGAGAGTTGGTTTCAATGTATTCAGCCAACCTCTGTAAATTGAGAGCCAACTGGGGATATTACCTTTAAGCAAATCTCTTGCCTATACACATTTATAAAAGTGACATTTTGGCAATTTAGCATATGCTCTTATGCAGAGGAACTTACAGCACTGCATGCATATATTTTTATATTGGCCTCCCTATGGGAGCCCAAAACAGAATTGTAAGTGGCATCCTTTACAAACTGTGCTACACAGTATGACGATGCTACCTGAAACTGTAGGCAACACTGCAGACTAATGGAGCAGAAAAGTGAAGACAGAATTTGTGTGCCAAATGTCACTCAGTTCCCTGCTGTACGGTATAAACTTTTTCAGAAGAGCCCAATAGGACTTACAAGCAAGGCTGCTGGGACAGGTGTAATGAATTTGACTCGGGAGAGGCATGGTCAAAACTGCAGAGTGGGCAAGAAATTATTTAACACAGGAGCAGGCAAACTACATGGTCAGATGAATGCAGATGAAAGGCAGAAGTCGATACACAGGAAATCCAGAATGGAAAAAGCACAAAAGGAGCAGGCTGAAGGCAATATCCAAAAATACAAGCGCGTACTGTATGTTAAAAAATAGGCTCAGGCGAAGGTACAGACTAGGAAAAGCTACATCGTAAATACGGAAGGCAGGCTAGGATCAAAGAACGTTAGAAAGCTATCACAATAAGCTCTTGAACTGGTTTAGTACGCCGTACAACTACAAACCAAACCTCACAATGAAAAGGTGCACAGAACTAGGCTATATAGGGAATAGACAATGGGGAACTGGTGATCAGTATTCCGGTGATTGGGAGCCAGGAAGAGTGCTGCATTCGTTGTGATTGGTGTCTTGGGATGCGGAGGATATGTTGTCCTGGTGATGTGGTTGAGCGCTTGAACTGTGAACAGACCTTACAACGGGGCTATTTAAACTAGGTTTTTACACTCTGTCCGGCACTATTGTGACATTTTGGCTTATAAATTGGTGTTCCTTTATATTAACATATAGTGCTTGCATATCTAAATTCTGCAGACTCTCAGCTGCAAGCACAATGAAGTACGAATGTACATTTTCAGACACTTTTATGAGTTATGATGTGACATAATAGCAAAAAAAAACGTGTTTTATTTTTTTGACATTTTAGTTATAAAAAATAGAAACTATAAATGCCTGGAGTGTAGACATCAAAATGGAATTCCCCCAGGCCATGAGAACCAGCTGTGTAACAGTGTTAGGGCCACAGACATTAGTAAATAAAGAACATCTGTAAAATGTTTGACTATTTACAACATGCATTTTTTTTTTTAAAACATTAAGATAATCACCCAAAAGTGACCCCACTCCTTCCAGTGAGATATCCTACCTCATTCCAGAGATTTTGAAGCAGTTACCAGTTACCAAGACAGAAATGTCCCCTCTCTGTGACCTTCATAAGATTTCCTTTGTTGAGGAGGTGGAGCAGTGAGCAGTGGGGGGAGGTGGGGGGGTTGGTGGGGGGTGGGGTCAGGGGTTAAATATCTCAAGCTGTCATTCACGTATGAAGATGTGCCATGTGTCATTCCTTTCAACATAATCAGATGTTGCATCTGGGGTAGAAAATCCATAATTAGCATACATGGTTCTGCTACAATTAACAGAAACGTGCATCTGTGAAATAGTTTGTCAAACAACTATTAACGGCAGTATAGCAATTAAGAACGGCCATTTAATGTGTTCATAAAAAAATTGATATACCCACAAATATCTGATGTTGCGTGTTAAATTATCCCTCGTTCAATAATGTCCAAATAATAAAATCTAATTTTCTTTATTCCTGCCCATTAAGTGATGTCAATCAATATCACCTAACTACCAATTAGAACAGCTGCTGCAAGAGAAAGGGTCTTGCTTGTGTGCTTTTTGGCCAATAAATATGTCCTTTTCGATTACACTATGAAACATGAGGAAATGGTTGTTTCTCATTTATTAATTTGAATCGTAAATCAAACAGCACAAAGTGTTTCCTGTTTTGTTTTTGTTGTGTAAAGGAAATATGAAATAACAAGAAACAAAATAGAGACAGAATTATTCAAATTTGTTGTTTTAATTGGTTCTGGTTGAACCTACGCACCCTGTTGGCCAACTAATAGTCATGGTTTCCGAACAACAGAATATTTACATTTTATATTTAATTGTTTAGCCAATGCACATATCCAGTGCATCCATGTTAACCCTAAGAAGTATTTTCCCATTTATTCTAAGATAATATATACATTTGTTTTACACTATAAATAATATGCTAAATATAATTTTGTTATTAATCATTAATGCTATTTCCAATACAATTAGCTTTTTAGAAAGCATTTGTAAAAGGCAAAATAGATATAATTTTAAACATAAAGAATCAAGTCATAGGGTCTTTCCTTTTCATTAATATTATTAAATATTTTGTTAAATAAAAGTACTTTTCTAGACCCATAGTTGACCGTGTCCATCTCCATGCTTTTATCAGTCATTGAACTCTTTTAATGAAAAATGACAGGACATGCCTACCGTCAAATAGCTCATTTGAAGCTTGTGTGTATCACAAACATACAATTACAGCACCTATGCATTCACTCTCTGAGAATTCACCAAGTGTAAAAAATTGGTTTGTAGGCTCACATTTATGATTTATAAACTATTTCGTTAAATTATCCTGCCAGAATTTCTCAGTCTGATAAAACTCTGTGATGTGTGTCATCCATGATGTGCTATTGCCTAATACCACTTATTATGTGAGGGTCATTGTGGAATCAAAAGCTCTATAATCAGCACAGGCTGAGATATGTGAATAGAATTGATGTTAAATTCCCATACCTGTGGGACAACCACACAAGCCTGTATTAACAAACGTACCTCGGTCAGTGAAGTAAAACTTGCAGAGCGGAGCGGAGAGTTGGTTTCAATGTATTCAGCCAACCTCTGCAAATTGAGAACCAACTGGGGATATTACCTTTAAGCAAACCTCTTGCCTATCCACATTTATAAAAGTGACATTTTGGCAATTTAGCATATGTTCTTATACGGAGGAACTTACAGCAGTGAATGCATATATTTTTATGTTGGAATCAGAAAGCTCTATAATCAACACAGGCTAAGATATGTGAACAGAATTGATGTTAAATTGCCATACCTGTGGGACAACCATACAACCCTATATAAATAAGCGCACCTCAGTCAATGAAGTACCTATCAGCAAGGTCAGTAAAAAGAAGGAAGAATAAAATGTATAAAAATGTGGAATGATAGTCTTTGTAGTGGTTCATGTGGGTGTAGGACATTGAGACATTCCCTTCAACCACTTCTACAACAAGCACTAAACTATAGAGTCCATAATAGTTGAAACACTCTATAATACGACATTGATCAGCATAGGCATCTGTGCCTACAGGTTTAGAGAACAACCTCACTTCATGTTAGCCTTTTTGAAAGCTTGAATGCCCATTAATTATTCAGAACAATTTAATCATGGGCAGACAGTTGGGGTTTGGCACAAGTCATCAATCGTCTACACAGTGTCCATGAAGAAGAGTTTTAGTTTGATGATCGGGCCATGTCCGACAAGCCTAAAATCTATAATTCTGCGCATGGACCTAGCATATTACACATAATTTGAAATCTGATGTGCAAATGTGCATATCCTGTAGACCTATTGGCCTCTCCTGGACTGCGTCACCATCAGCCTGACACAACAAAATTCATTTTGGCAAGAAGGTAGGCCAAGCTATAATCAACACCTTTTTAGTCATGTTATGTAGGATTATGTCGTTACAATGCATTAGCGCAGAACAGCACGGAGTGGCTCGCCATATAGCCTGAGTCTACAAATCAAAAGGAATAATTTAAAGTAGACTTACATCTTTATCTCTCAACACTGGCCTGACACTGAAACCCAGCAGCTGTTTCTAGAATTGCTTGCCTATTTCCAGATATTTTCTTCTAGCCCTGCATCTGTGACAGAGATCCGTCTATAATTAGTAAATGGGATTGAATTTGTCCAGCTGGACTCAAAGGCTATACTTAATTCAGGCTATGCCCATTGCTGACAGTTCACACATATGTTAGGTCATTGGATGGGATAAATCATTTAAAGCTGCATACGGACAATCTATTGTTGAGTTTAACTGCTGTAGGCCTTCAAAATTGTATTGAAACAAATCCCTTGATTCAACTGTATAGGCTATAGCCTATATAGGACAGTGTGCAGCTATGGTTTGATGTTTCTTCGCATGATTTTCTGGGGTTCCCCACTGACAAATGTTATTCCCTTTTTAAGTCAGAACAGGTGAACATCGTAAGCTGATATATTTTTAAGAAGCTCCTATATTTTCTGATTTTTTTTTTCCTTAACCCTTATTTTTACCAGGTAAGTTAACTGAGAACATTCTATTTACAGCAATGACCTAGGAAAGATTAGGGTTAATAGCCTTGCTCCATAAATGATCAACAGATTTTTTTTTACTTTTTCAGTAAAATTCCTTTTAGCAACCGGTCTCTTGGCGGACAGATGCTCCTGCAGCAGACCAGACACATGCAGCCCCAAAATAACACTGATGATAATTCATTTACAATGAAAATAACACTGATGATGATTAATTTACAATGAAAAAAACACTGATGATGATTAATTTGCAATGATCAATTCTGGAGGCAAACTGTGTGTGCTAATGTAGGCTTGTAAAATTATCTCTGTCAATGGCATCAATTTTGTACTTATTGTGGTTAGGCCTACCTGTTTTATCTACAGTCATATCCACTGGTTAAACCTACCACATAGGTACACTTGCTCTTTTTCCGAAGTCATCTGCCTGGATTAAGGTTAGTAGGAAATAAATACATAGGAATAGAATAAATAAAACAATAACAAATAAGTCTCCATTCAATTGTATTGTTTATTTGGTCTATTCATTATGTTTTTATATATTTAATCCTATCCGATAGGTGAATTCTGGGAGATAAATATAAATATATATATAAATATATATACACACAGCTCTGGAAAAAATTAAGAGACCTTTTTCTTTCCTTTCCAAAAAAGTCGAAAAGGACGGTTTTGAGTGAGGAACAGAAGGGTTAAAATTAAGAGACCACTGCAAATTGAACGCTTCTGTTCCTCACTCAAAATGTTCCTTTTCAACTTTTTTGGAAAGGAAAGAAAAAGGTGCAGTGGTCTCTTAACTTTTTCCGGAGCTGTTTATTAAAAACAGCCCCATGTTATGCCTATCTGTATTAAAAAACCTGACCACTTATCCTAGCAGGAGAGCATGAAGACAGTAGAGCCCACAGGACATAATGGTCTCTCCACTGTTGTGGAATGGCAATTTACCCACCTATCTATTAATACAGAGTGAGTTACCAATGCCAACCTGCCATCAATGATTTTTTCAGTGTCTCTCACAAGATTCATCCTCTTTCAACACACTTCTATTTCAAAAACTGCATACTTTAACTGTTTGTGTGGGTTGTAGTAGTTTTTATACAGGACCCTAGACCAGTCTGTGAATTATTTGAACATACTGTAAGAAAAAGGGCTGCTGTGTAAACACCGCAATACGGGTTCGCCTGAATGGAGCCCTTAGAATTAATATCAGCCTAGGTGGCGCTGTTGGGCACTGGTGAAATTTTCACACAAAAGCCACTTCTGGGTCTCCCAAGACTCTCACCATGCAAAGCAAGCAAGCAAGTTTATTTATATAGCACAATTCATATATCAAAGCAATTCAATGTGCTTTACAAAGAAAAAGAAAAAATATATAAAAATACAATAACATAAAAACAAATACTTACATGAAAACATCAAAACAAATGAAAACATCATAATAATAAAAAATAGAATAAGAAAATATAAAAAGAATAAAAACGGGATAAAAACATAGGAAGCTATAAGGCTAAACAGTGTAGTTAAGTTTAAGTGCTCAGTCATAGGCACATGAAATAGAAGTGTTTTTAACCTGGATTTAAAAATTGATACGTTTGGGGCATGTCTAAGATCTTCTGGTAGTTTATTCCAGTTGTATACAGCATAACTGCTAAACGCAGCTTCTCCATGTTTAGTTTGGACTCTGGGCTCTACTAGCTGACCAGTGTTCATGGATCTAAGAGCCCTGCTCGGTCTATATTCTTCAAACATATCATAAATGTACTCAGGTCCTAAACCATTCAGAGGTTTATAAACTAAAAGCACCACTTTGAAATCTATTCTGTAACTGACTGGAAGCCAATGCAAAGATTTAAGAACCGGAGTGATTTGCTCTGTTCTCTTGGTCCTGGTTAACATTCTAACAGCAGCATTCTGAATGAGCTGCAGCTGTTTTACAGTCTTTTTGGGGAGTCCAGTTGAGAGGCCATTACAGTAGTCAACCCTACTAGAGATAAAAGCATGGATGAGCTTCTCTTGGTCTTTTTGGGACACCAAGCCTTTGATTCTGGCTATATTTTTTAGATGACAGAATGCTGTTTTGGTGACCGCTTTGATATGACTGTTAAATGTGAGGTCTGAGTCTATCAGAACACCAAGATTACGCACTTGGTCCCTGGTTTTAAGGGCCCAAGAATCCAGCTCTTTACCAATACTTGTTCTTTTATTTTTGTTGCCAAACACAATAATCTCAGTTTTATCTTGGTTTAATTGTAGACAATTCTGGTTCATCCAGGTATTTATGTGCACTATACAGTGACACAGAGTCTATTGAGCTGTTGTCATTCGGTTTGAGAGCCATATATATTTGAGTATCATCGGTATAGCTGTGGTAGGTAATGTTGTTGTTCTGTAGAATTTGACCCAGAGGTAGCATATAGAGATTGAACAGAAGCGGTCCGAGAACTGATCCCTGTGGAACTCCGCATGTCATAGCCACCCTATCAGATTCATGATTACCAATGGTGACAAAGTAACTCTGGCCATCTAGATAAGATCCCGGAGAGTCCTACCCAATTTTCCAGCCTAGTGTTCTATGATCTACAGTGTCAAATGCTGCACTGAGATCTAATAGAACCAGAACTGTTTTTTTTATCAGAATCAGTATTCAGCCGTATATCATTTAAAACTTTAATCAGTGCCGTTTCAGTACTGTGGTGAGGTCGGAAGCCTGACTGAAATTTGTCTAAGAGACCGCTTGAGGTCAAAGCACAATGGCTATCAATTTGGCTAGCAATGTCTGAGCTGTTGTCCAACAGTCACATGGTGTGTGCATATTTAGCCTGCATGGAGACTTTTTCCTTTGAGCCCAAGGGAGGCAAGTGTCACACAAATTAAATGCTTCTCTCTCTAGAAGGATTCCAGCTGAGAAAGTAACACAACGAGATTTTTTTTTCTCCATTGTGCAGAACAGCCCTCTGCTAATAAGGCTGACCATGCATGTAGAGCTAAGAAGAAATAAGATAATGTGAGATTACGCTTCCCCCCCCCACCCCCATGGAAATTCATAACATCCTCATTATGCGCTCATTTACACATTTTCTGAAAGGCACTCTAAGTTGGCCCAAGAAGCAGACTCAAGAGCAAGTATTTAATGGGACATTACTTTGGAATTGTCAGACTTGAAACATGTTCTTCTGTTGATGTACGTTGATGTCCCAGCCCATCTGTTTTGCAATATGCCACACTCTAAAACACAGGGACAAGACAAGCATGTATAATTGATTTTTGAGAGTAACATCTCTTTAATGCTGTGTCATAACTTACATAATTAACAATGGTACAATTTTCATAATCATAAAGAAGTGTATTGTAGGAAATTGGTCCATCTGAAATGTTCATAAGTAATACTTTTGAATCAAGTCAGGTACATTTTCAGCTGTTCATATAATTTGTGTTCATTCATTCAAACCAAACATCTGGCCTTATCGAAGTCTCCAAACTAACTGTGAAATACATTTATCACACACTAATATTTGTTTGGATGGATTGCTTTGGACACCCTCCAAGAACTGACAAAATCCATTTACGGGTAACAGTCATTATGGATTGTCTACATTACAATCTATTGATATTTGGGTGACACATGCTGCAGGACATTGGTGTGTAATAGGTCACCATAGCACTTGGGTGAGTAAACGCTACGCCTTTCAAACGAGCTACGAGCATCAAAGCTGGTATATCAGGTTTGCTTCTGGCTCTCTCTCATGAGAACCTGAGCAATGATTTTGACCAGCAATGCAGTGAAAACCTGCCTTGTCACATTGCTATGCAAACAAGCAGTGACTTGACTCCTCCCTAAACCCAAAGCAAACCACACTGTAGTAGTCATCCTGAGGAGCTGTCTACACACTTCATGGACCACTGAGCCCCTTAAGAAAAAATTATCTGGTTTCGTGTCGGATTAGAGACGTGTTGTTACACAGAGGTGGATCTCTGCCCCCATGGATAGTGTCGACGGGGCCTTGGGGAAATTTAGGATCTTCAAGAAGGATGACTTTGAAGCTGACTGGATTAAGTTGAAGGATCGAAGATTTGGTCAGGTCTACAGAGTGAAACTTAAGCTCTGGAGGGAGAAGTGTGTCCTGAAAAGCTTCAGTACCGACCTCACTGGCAGAAATTTCTACAGGTACTGTAACTATGGCTTCAAAAACAGAGACTTAAGCTAACATTAAGAGACTTACCTATCCTTCACTGAAGTAAATCACTGCTTTGTATGGAATGACAATAACTATAAGAGAGCACATAAGTGTGTTAGTACTGGTTATTACTATGTACTGAGAAAGTCAATATGTTAGATTAGACAGGGTGAAGGTAACAACAAAAGAGTTGTAACTGAGCCCAGCTGAAAAAATATTGAGAAAAATAAACCATACATTTCAAGATGGTCTAAGCTGGTTTTAGGACATTGCTGGTCCACGCAGTCCGTGCTGCTTTGATGCTGGTTATGTAAGTAAACAACCATACAGAGAAACAACCAAAATCACCATGAATCGGGCCAAATCCCAAAGTCTGGTCAGCAGCAATAGCATAAGATTCTGACTTAACCAGCTTGCTAGGCTAAAAACCTGTAAAGGCTCACTTACTAAGAAGTCTTTTCTTTCTTGACAGGAGAATGATAGAGGAGGCATCCAAGATGGAGAAATTAAAATTCAAGTACATCGTGTCCATCTACGGGGTGAGCAATGACCCTCCCGCAGTTGTGATGGAATACATGAGCAATGGCTCCCTGGACCGTCTCCTCACCAGCCACACGTTGATGTGGCCCAAGAAATTCCAGATGATCCATGAGGCTGCCATGGGCATGACCTTCCTTCACAGCCTGAACCCTCCACTTCTCCACCTGAACCTCAAGCCTTCAAACGTCCTTCTAGATGATCACCTCCACATAAAGGTGACCGATATGCAGTTTTAGCAATTACTTAGGCATTACGTTTAAGTAAAATGAAACATAATTTCTTTTTATAGCGCTTTTTTATTTAAGAGGCATTGTAGCATTTTACTTCTTGTATTCAGAGAGGCCATCTGGCCATGGATACCATTTTTATATCTGTGTTTGAAGGAAGTTGAAGTATGTTGCCAAACAGCGTTAGTGAAATTATAGACTGGCAGTTTTGCAGTGACTGAAGGTCTATAGGACTTAGCAATAGTTCGCAAAACTGCCTCTTTCCTCCTTCATACTGGACAGAATGTTAATCAGTATCCAGTTTATCTGACCCTAGGGCAATACAAAATAAGTTTGATTTCCAAAATCCTGAATCTCTTTAAAAAGTGTATAATTATTTTGAAATAAAAACTTAGCAGTACACTAATGATTTTCTGTCTGAAGAACATTTCTCTTCAAAGATTTCAGATTTTGGCTTTATTAAGTGGGACGAGGCTGGGAACAAGAAAGAATTTGTTGAGAATTTGACATTGAGAGGAAATATTTGCTACATTCCTCCAGAGATATTCACTCAGTGCCCCGAAGGCTCTGGAACAAAGTTTGATGTCTACAGGTGAGGTACTGTTATAATTGCCTTAGAGGAATTCCTTCATACTCACATATAAACACTGTACAGCTGTATCAATAGGTTAGCATTATCTCTCTACGCAGACGTATTCCCTACTGATGAAGTCATCTAAAAAATATGAGTTACTAACTAGTTATTTCAATAAATTATTCAGTTTTTGTTCCAAAAGTCATTGCTTCCCTCAGTATCATTTCAAATGAGTCATACACTTTGATCATAGTTTGATTTAATGGAATTGGACATGCAGGAAAAGAAAAAAACAATGAAGCTATCCTGTCCAGTCAGAGAGGTCTTACGGGTTCCTTGTTTCAATATAGCTTCTCTATTGTGATGTGGGAAATTCTAACCCAGAAGAAACCTTACCAAGGTAGTAAACGTGAGTACTGGTAAGGTATTTCTGATCAGATTCGTATTGTATCTTATGACATTAAAAAACAAACGTGTTTGACAGAGCTACTCTGAAACACAGGAAGCAGCACGACAGCAGTGCTGATGAAGGTGTCATCGGGTAGAAGGCCTGGCATTGAAATGATCCCCGATGACAAGCCACATGAATGTGATCAAATGGTCAAAATCATGCAAGAGTGCTGGGATCAGGATCCCGGAGAGAGGCCAGAATTCTCAGGTAACACATCAGCTGATTCCAGATCTATTTGTATTGTAAGAACAGAATATAGTCTTTTTTTTATCCATTTGGTTAGAAGGTTTTTTTTCCAACCCTCGACACACTTCCAACCCTCGACACACTTTTCCAACCCTCGCACAGAGTCAGCCACATTGCCCCCTGGATGGGGAGCCTGACCCTGGGTGTAAACCAGCAAACGTTTGGATACTCTGTTCACCTCTTTCAGCTTATGGGCTACCATTGCCAACCTACTCCTTAATCACGGTCAAACTGTGAAAAGATCTGGGATGAGGATAGACAACACTGTCTTTCCCTTTACATAACCAACACCAATTGACAACAAAACAAGACTATCTTGTGGACAACAAAAAAGACTTTACATGATCAGAAACTGTTTAGAAAAAACAAATAGCCACCACATGTTAAAAAACAGTCAAACAAAATAGACCAGTCCTTGCTAGAGGAAATCTATAAAATCTAGAGGAAATCTATAAAATAGCAGTCATTTTGAGGGTCTTTTGTTGTCACTACCACCAGTGCTGGCTCTAGCCATTTGGGGCCCCTAAGCAAAATTTGATTTGTGCCTCCTCTCTCCTATTGGTCGGGGGCTCCCTAGCAGTTAGAGGCGCCCTAGCGGTCGGGGGCTCTAAGCCACCGCTTATGTTGCTTATGCCTGGAGCTGGCCCTCACTGCCACTGTCTTCCCTATACGAAGAGCACCTTGTAAGTCTTGTTTTCACAGCTACACATTCCATGTAAGTGCCCCAGACACCAGCATATCCCTTGTTTTTTCACAAGGCGAGCCCATCTGTTTGGGAACAACGCAACATGCCTGAACGTCGTTGTGTTGATTGAAACATTCACAGGAGCCGCAGGTCACCTTTAGGCAGGCAAGAAATTAAGGCAACGGATTAAGGTGCCATGTTAATGAATACTAATGAACAAAAAGTTTATGCATACAGTAGCGCATCAAAATTAGCAACATCGCTAAGCAATTTTCCGGGGATGTAAGCGTATCGGTGGGATTTGATTTATGCATCAAACTTCGTTTCCACCACAATTTGATTAGCTGAATTATACCCTCCTGTACTGAGCCAGCAGGTACTTTCCATATTACAGCATTACTATGCATAATAATAAGTTATTTGTTTTTTTAAATGCATGTCATAAATGGACACTGATTAAAAACTGACTTGGTCCTGTTTGTCTCTATGACAAAACGTGCAACCCATTCCTCATCTTTCAGTGCCATTAAATATACTGTTGACCAAAGCAATTAATGTAAAAACTAAGCAAAAAAAAGAATGTGTAGTGCCTTTTGTTCACATGCCTTGTTAACCTTCTGAATACGATGGATGCAGGCAGCACTCTCTAAATTTGTGCTTCGGTTTTTCATGAAAAAACATCTTTGTCTCTTTGTTCATTTCCAGACACAGTTCGGAAGACAGAAGCTCTCAACGACATCCTGGGAATAGGTGGATGTAGCAATGGGTTGGAGACACACATACCTGTTTATCCCAAGCTGTCACCCAGCTGCAGAAGAGTGAGTGCTCAGTGCTTCATCAGTCATCAGTGCTGAGATAACAGATACACTCTTATCCCTTTCTCTCCCTTTCTTTCTCCATTCCCCTCTTTCTCTCTGTCCCTTGATTCCTCTCTCCCTCTCCCTCTCTATATCACTCTCCCCCTCCCTTTCTCTCTCTATATCACTCTCCCCTTCCCTCTCTATCTCTCTATATCCCTCTCTCCCTCTCCCTCTCTCTTTATATATCTCTCTATATCCCTCTCTCCCCCTCCCTCTCTCTTTATATATCTCTCTATATCCCTCTCTCCCCCTCCCTCTCTCTTTATATATCTCTATATATCCCTCTCTCCCCTTCTCTCTCTCTTTATATCTCTCTCTCTTTATCTCTCTCTCTCTCTCTCTCTCTCTCTCTCTCTCTATATATATATATATATATATATATATATATATATATATATATATATACAGGTGCTGGTCATAAAATTAGAATATCATCAAAAAGTTGATTTATTTCAGTAATTCCATTCAAAAAGTGAAACTTGTATAATCTATACATTCATTCCACACAGACTGATATATTTCAAGTGTTTATTTCTTTTAATTTTGATGATTATAACTGACAACTAATGAAAACCCCAAATTCAGTATCTCAGAAATTTAGAATATTACTTAAGACCAATAGAAAAAAAAGGATATTTAGAAATGTTGGCCAACTGAAAAGTATGAACATGAAAAGTATGAGCATGTACAGCACTCGATACTTAGTTGGGGCTCCTTTTGCCTGAAGTACTGCAGCAATGCGGCGTGGCATGGAGTCGATCAGTCTGTGGCACTGCTCAGGTGTTATGAGAGCCCAGGTTGCTCTGATAGTGGCCTTCAGCTCTTCTGCATTGTTGGGTCTGGCGTATTGCATCTTCCTCTTCACAATACCCCATATATTTTCTATGGGGTTATGGTCAGGCGAGTTTGCTGGCCAATTAAGAACAGGGATACCATGGTCCTTAAACCAGGTACTGGTAGCTTTGGCACTGTGTGCTGGTGCCAAGTCCTGTTGGAAAATGAAATCTGCATTTCCATAAAGTTGGTCAGCAGCAGGAAGCATGAAGTGCTCTAAAACTTCCTGGTAGACGGCTGCGTTGACCTTGGACCTCAG
>JACXGI010006365.1:21140-42328 GCA_016801175.1 Esox masquinongy | reverse complement strand
GTGATGGTTTGGGGTGCCATGTCATCTGCTGGTGTTGGTCCACTGTGTTTTCTGAGGTCCAAGGTCAACGCAGCCGTCTACCAGGAAGTTTTAGAGCACTTCATGCTTCCTGCTGCTGATCAACTTTATGGAGATGCAGATTTCATTTTCCAACAGGACTTGGCACCTGCACACAGTGCCAAAGCTACCAGTACCTGGTATCCCTGTTCTTAATTGGCCAGCAAACTCGCCTGACCTTAACCCTATAGAAAATCTATGGGGTATTGTGAAGAGGAAGATGCGATACGCCAGACCCAACAATGCAGAAGAGCTGAAGGCCACTATCAGAGCAACCTGGGCTCTCATAACACCAGAGCAGTGCCACAGACTGATCGACACCATGCCACGCCGGATTGCTGCAGTAATTCAGGCAAAAGGAGCCCCAACTAAATATTGAGTGCTGTACATGCTCATACTTTTCATGTTCATACTTTTCAGTTGGCCAACATTTCTAAAAATCCTTTTTTTGTATTGGTCTTAAGTAATATTCTAATTTTCGGAGATACTGAATTTGGGATTGTCATCAGTTTTAATCATCACAATTAAATGAAATAAACATTTGAAATATATCAGTCTGTGTGTAATGAATGAATATAATATCCAAGTTTCACTTATTGAATGGAATTACTGAAATAAAACAACTTTTTGATGATATTCTAATTATATGACCAGCACCTGTATACAAACACCTCGAGCAGAACATATAAGACACGGATGCCCTTTTAAACAGATCAACAGTCTCCAGTAGAAATGGGCACAAATGTAAGATAATGATACACTCCACTGCTTTTCAAACCTATGTGATGACAACTTGAGGGGTAAAGTCCTGCTTTTTATCAAAGGTAAGAGGAATGTCAAATCCAAATAGGTCTGAATATTCTGCTAGGGTGGTTGCTTCGTAAGAATATGGTTGAGAGATTTCTGGAGGCTGGCTGTGTTCCCCAGCTCTAACATGGCAACAACTGGCGAACCATGCCTGCTGCCAAAGAAAAGCTAATGACTACACCAGGTAGTTCCCTCAATGAAAGGTGGATGGATTACGCAGGCTGATAGTTACGTAACCATGTCTGAATGATATGCAGTCATTCTTACCCAATAGTGGTGGATTTACCAACCCTGGAGTCATGGAGAACAGACAATATGACTCGCTCCACACAAAGACACAGGCTTCATTTTCTGTATTGATTCATGAACAATGTCATCAGTAGTTCCATTATATACAATTCAACTCACTATGCATAATTTTGCTTAATACATTAAAAGTGTATTCAGCAGCTAATCATTTGTTTAGCCATTCAGTGGTGCGGCTACCCTGGAAACAAAAACTGTGTCTTTAGGACCTCCCCACTCAGGAGGTTGTGACATTTTCTCCAGGCAACCGATGGAACTTTAACAGTATTTTGATATACCTTTTTTTAAAGTTACAAATAAAATGTATCTTAAGGCTAGTGTGACATAAAATTGGCAGTTTGATTAACTATCTTTAATTACAGTGGATATAAAAAGTCTGCACACCCTTGTGAAAATGCCAGGTTTTTGTGATGTAAAATGTGAACAATTCAACTGAAAAACAAACTGAAATCTTCGAGGGGGAAAAATGAAAAATAAAAACCTTACAAAAACCTGGTTGCATAAGTGTGCACACCCTTTTAACTGGGGATGTGGCTGTGTTCAGAATTATTAACCAATCACATTCAAACTCATGTTAAATAGAAGTCATTACACACCTGCCATCATTTAAAGTGACTCTGATTAATTACAAATAAAGTTCAGCTGTTCTAGTAGGATTTTCCTGACATTTTCTTAGTTGCATCTCAGAGCAAAAGCCAGCAGAGAGCTTCCAAAGCATCAGAGGGATCTCATTGTTGAAAGATATCAGTCAGGAGAAGGGTACAAAAGAATTTCCAAAGCATTAGACATACCATGGAACACAGTGAAGACAATCATCACCAAGTGGAGAAATATATGGCACAACAGAGACATTACCAAGAACTGGACGTCCCTCCAAAATTGATGAAAAAACGAGAAGAAAACTGGTCAGGGAGGCTTCCAAGAAGCCTACAGCAACATTAAAGGAACTGCAGGAATTTCTGGCAAGTACTGGCTGTGTGCTACATGTGACAACAATCTCCCATATTCTTCATATGAATGGGCTATGGGGTAGGGTGGCAAGACGGCCTTTTCTTACAAAGAAAAACATCCAAGTCCGGCTGAAGTTTGCAAAAACAAACATCAAGTCCCCCAAAAGCACGTAGGAAAATGTGTTATGGTCTGATGAAACCAAGGTTGAACTTTGTGGCCATAATTCCAAAAGGTATGTTTGGCGCAAAAACAACACTGCTCATCACTCTGAGAACACCATACTCACAGTGAAGCATGGTGGTGGCAGCATCATGCTTTGGGGCTGTTTTTCTTCAGCTGGAACTGGGGCCTTAGTCAGGGTGGAGGGAATTATGAACAGTTCCAAATACCAGGCAATTTTGTCACAAAACCTTCAGGCGTCCGTTAAATCTGAAGATGAAGAGGAAGTTCACCTTTCAGCACGACAATGACCCAAAGCACACATCCAAATCCACAAAAGCATGGCTTCACCAGAAGAAGGTTAACATTTTGGAATGGCCCAGCCAGAGGGGGGGTGATCTGAAGAGGGGGGTTATCTGAAGAGGGCTGTGCACAGGAGATGTCCTCGCAATCTGACAGATTTGGAGTGCTTTTGCAAAGAAGAGTGGGCAAATATTGCCATGTCAAGATGTGCCATGCTAAAAGACTCCTACCCCAAAAGACTGAGTGCTGTAATAAAATCAAAAGGTGCTTCAACAAAGTAGTAGTTTAAGGGTGTGCACACTTATGCGACCAGGTTATTGTGAGTTTTTTATTTTTCCCCCTCAAAGATTTCAGTTTGTTTTTCAATTGAATTGTTCATGTTATAGGTCAAATTAAAGGTGGAAAAAGTTCTGACATGATTTATCTTTGTCTCATTCTTTTACATCACAAGAACGTGGCATTTTAACAGGGGTGTGTAGACTTTTTATATCCACTGTACTTTCTTAAGTACCTTCTCCATAACTCGTGAATTTAACTCATAACTCATGAATTTCTGCATAGAATAATGATGTCAGAGCAATTGATGTTTTTAATAAGGCTGTGGCTCTCCTGTTCACATCTGCCGGTATGGAGGAGTGAAGCGTGGACTTAAGTGTGCACTGTTGTGGGAGGTATGAAGACGTGGCTCTAATGTATTGTGGCTGGAAGTGTTATTAGTGGTCATGTCTGCTTCCAGGGTTCAGGGTAGTAACAACCAATCTGTATCTGGGCAGCACAGTGGCACATTCTCATGGTCCATGTAAGACTTTGACCACCAATAAGGACTTTTTTTTTTATCTTTATAGAGTCTATATCACAGTGTACGTTTGAGTAAATCCATTTTACTTCAATCACTTTGTGACAGCATCCCTTTTGATTAAAACAGAACTTCCCATCCATGTAAGAGGTGATAAGGAGTTTTTGGATTTACAAAATATTAAGTGGATGAAGATCCTGAAAGTTCAACCTGTTTTCTCTTTTGTGTGTCCCTCCAAGAAACGTTCTTTACATGGTGCAGAAGGGCAACAAATATCATCACCCACAACAACATCTGCTAAAATGTGTTTGAGACCAACTTCGAAACTAAAGAGCTCTTGGGTGTGGGTGTGAATGTGTGTGAGTGTGTGTGTGTGTGTGTGTGTGTGTACTGAGGACAAAAGGAACTTTAAAAGTATAGACCATTAGTGTTCATACTTGGGCTCCAAAAGAAGCAGTGGCTGGTAAAAGAGCAGAGATTCCCTTACCTCCCTGACTAAGTGTTAACTGGAAACATTCTATCTACCGACGGAGAGGAAGGCAGACAGTTTAATAAGCCTATTTGATGCCAAGCAGGTCCAAAGCTCAAACATACACTAAATGAGAGTGAAATGCCCCGCAGGTAACAGTGAAGCCTACTGTAATTGAACAGGTTGGTAGACTCATGCAAATGTACAAGAGTAGAGGGCAAGGAGCACAAGGCCCAATAAGCTTTATATGAGCCACTGATATCCTGTATCTTTATTACCTATCCATATTTAGTCATTGATTGGAAAATAAGTGAATTGTTTATGAGTTATTAGTGAGGTTAGACACGGATGCCCCCCGGCCCTTGTTTTGTTTAAAGACTATGTTAGTGACCCTTTTCTTCACTGTTCTATTTGAGTGTGTGTTAGTGTGCATGTGAGAGACAGATTGGGATTTATTGTTGACCTTTGTATGACAATTTGGTCCATATGTTTTTTTTTTTTTTTTTTTTTTTAAAAAGACAATTTCCTGCTCAGGGTTTTGGTTTAGGTTAAACTTATTTTTGCTTAATTTAGATAAAGGCAATAATGTTGAAGGTTAAATGTTGAATTAGGTTAAGGTTAGGCATAATTGTTATTTTATTGAGGTACACCAATCAGCCATAACATTATGGCCACCTGCCTAATATTGTGTAGGTCCCCCTTTTGCTGCCAAAACAGCCCTGACCCGTCGAGGTATGGACTCCACTAGACCTCTGAAGGTGTGCTGTGGTATCTGGCACCAAGACGTTAGCAGCATCAGATCCTTTAAGTCCTGTAAGTTACGAGGTGGGGCCTCCATGAATCAGACCTGTTTGTCCAGCACATCTCACAGATGCTCGATTGGATTGAGATCTGGGGAATTTGGAGGCCAAGACAACACCTTGAACTCATTGTTGTGTTCCTCAAACCATTCGTGAACCATTTTTGCTTTGTGGCAGGGCGCATTATCCTGCTGAAAGAGGCTAATGCCATCAGGGAATACCGTTGCCATAAAAGGGTGCACATGGTCTACAACAATGCTCAGTTAGGTGGTACGTGTCAAAGTGACATCCACATGAATGGCAGGACCCAAGGTTTCCCAGCAAAACATTGCTCAAAGCATCACACTGCTTCCACCGGCTTGCCTCCTTCCCATAACCATCCATGTGATGTAAAAAGAAACGCGATTCATCAGACCAGACCACCTTCTTCCATTGCCCCGTGGTCGAGTTCTGATGCTCACGTGCCCATTGTAGGCGCTTTTAGCTATGGTACAGCGGTCAGTATGGGCACCCTGACTGGTCTGCGGCTACACAGCCCAATACGCAACAAACTGCGATGCACTGTGTGTTCTGACACCTTTCTATCAGTACCAGCATTAACTTTTTCAGCAATTTGAGCTACAGTAGCTCGTCTGTTGCTTCGGACCACACGGTCCAGTCTTCACTCCCCACGTGCATCAATGAGCCTTGGCCGCCCATGACCCTGTCGCCGGTTCACTGCTTTTCCTTCCTTGGACCCCTTTTGATTGTTACTGACCACTGCAGACTGGGAACACCCCACTAGGGCTGCAGTTTTGGAGATGCTTTGAGCCAGTCGTCTAGCCATCACAATTTGGCCCTTGTCAAAGTCTCTCAGATCCTTTCACTTGCCCGTTTTTCTTGCTTCTAACATATCAACTTTGAGGACAGAATGTTCACTTGCTGCCAAATATATCCCACCCACTGACAGGTGCCATGATAACGAGATTATCAGTGTTATTCACTTCACGTGTCAGTGGTCATATTATGGCTGATTGGTGTATGTGTTAGGGCAGGGTAAGGGAAAAAAGGAAATATTTTCTATGGTCCCCACAAGGATTGAGAAAACAGTGTGTTTTTCTGATTCTGATTTTAAAATCTGATTCAGTCCCCACAAGCAAAAGGGCTATTGTCAATTTAGGGTAACGTTTTGGGTAAACCTCAGTGTTAAAATATTGGTTAATTGTTGGTTTAGGCATTAGGGTTAGGCGTTAGGCTTAATTGAGGTTTTGACATAAAGGTTAGGGTTTGATTTAGGGTTAGTGTCTAAGTATCATTGTAACAAGAGTTGTTGTTAATAACCAGCAATAGGGTTAGATTTAGGGTCAGGCGTTAGTCTTAACTGAAGTTTTCACATAAAGGTTAGGGTTTGATTTAGGGTTAGTATCAAAGTGTCATAGTATCCAGAGTTGTTAATAACCAGTGTTGAATGTGAGACACTACATAGAGTAAAACTTTCTCATCAAAACAACTTCCATCATTATCATGTTTTCCAGCATAATGTATTGCAGATGGATTTAAATATCAGTGATGTTGCATTCATATTTTTGATTGACTGATGGTTATGGACTCAAAGATAAAAAATTTTTTTAACCAATCCAATCACTTAGATTTTTTGCATCTGAAACTGGTGTCAATGTGCTGTACCTCCATTACACAATAATTATTGAAATAAGTGGTTGCTGCAGTTTAAATAATTACATTTTTGAATAGCTCAGTTGTTATAACAGTGTGCTTACAATGCTAGGGTTGTAGGTTCAATTTCCACAGGGCCCAGTAAAAAAAATGTATGCTCTCACTTGTGAGACTAGAATGAGAATGTGTTGTCCTCACACTGTTCCTTGGTAGTTATTGTGAATGCAGTTTGGGTTTTGGTGAATAAACATTCCAACTGCTAGATATCCTAACTCTGTCTGTAGTGTATTACAAAGGGAGTTACATAACATATCACTTTGCAAGGCACCCTACTTGTACGTTAGCTAAGGATGCATGAAATCTGCAAATATTCCCAGGTTCTCCAGAAATCCGGGTTGGAATATTCCTGGAAACAGGTGGGAGTAAGCAAGAAATACAAAATTCTTCAACCCAGATATCAAGACATTGTGGTACTGCAATTTTTAAAGTTACTGGAATTTTACTATTTCACTTATAGGATATAACTCGGCCTAATGTAAATAGCATAATGGTTAAAGATACTTAAGAGGTGTTTTTATGTAACATTGATATGTGAACCCATATAGACACTGGCCAAGTATTAAATATAATAAAACCATCTGGATGTTGTGTAATACTACAGTAAGGACCTCATTGACTAAAACAAACATTGTAAGAAGCAGAAAACAGTAGCAGGTCAAATAACAACCACAGGATAAACAGATTATCTAACCTATTTAAAGCCGATGCAATTGATAGGAAATTGTTTCTCATGTTAAATAAAGGCCTTGCATGGCGCAAACATACAACAGTCCTATAATCACATTCCCTGATGTTGCAGGACCGCTTCCCAAGTTATTGGAGTGATGAGAAAGATTTAAGGATTGCATTGTTTTCGATGAAGGACATAATAAAGACATTTAATCAATATTATTAAAATTGGACACGAGACTTGATTGGTATTTATGATGGCCGGTTGAGCTATATGCTAATTTTAATGTTTTTTTACGTAACTGGTAGTTAAACTGGGTTTATTGGCGTTGACCCTCCATTAATAGTATTTCTTGTAAATTGAAATTATCCTAAATCTTTTTGTCACTTAAGAAAAATGTTGCTTTTATTTTTGCTTTCCAATTGGACACACGTAACGAATGTTTAATTGCGTTTACCCTCAATAATAGATATCTGATAATTTCCTGTTAGGCTAATTAAAAGTACATTTTGTCACAACTTTGTTGTAACTTTCGCTTTCCAATTGGACACAGTTAACGAAACGTCTTCACTATGCTCAAAATACAGGATTGCAAAGTGATATGCTGTAGCAACACTGAATTTACTCACCATCTTTAACGCAGAGAAAGCTCCGAGCGTGTCGTCTGCTCATATCAACACTCTTCCAAAATAACATAACGCGGTTCAAAGTCAGATCTGCAACACTGTTTCTGTGAAAAAGTTGCGATGACAGTAATGTTGGTTGATTCACCAAAATTGAGAATTCGTGTAATAACATCGTCACAATTTTGCATTTCTGCGGAAGCGACAGTTGCAATATGTGACCGTGTGTGACGGTTTTAACTACATTGAACGATTTTCAACGATGAGCAGTGAAGTGGGCGGGGGAAGTTGGGCGATGCGAGCGGTGGCAGACAGCTGCCTCCGGCCTCTAATTATAAGGGGCCTCGTGAACTTGACATAATTAATAATAATGAATAACTTTTTTTTCATGCAATGCTAGAGACCGCAAATCCTCCGTCTGAGGTCCCTCCTCGAACAACGACCCACTATTATGCCCTGCTCAGCGCCCGACTTTGACCCCAGAGTGAAGAAACGGACAAGCGATCAGCATGTCAGAACTCCTTCAAGACTGTGGTAAAGGCATTCTGGGTGATAACCTCATAAAGCTGCTTGAGAGAATCAATAACGAGTGCGTGCAAATATGTAATCAAGGCAAAGCGTGGCTATTTTGAGGAATCCGCAATATGAAATGTGTTTTCATTTGCAGCACTTTATGAGACTTCACCGCACTTTATGTAACAATGCATGAGTTTATGAAAATGTGTGCCATATTATGACACTTTGCTGCACCTTATAGAACTTTTCAGCACTTTATGAAACATTGCAGGATTTTATGAATGTTTGTTACACTGTATGATACTTTCCAGCATTTATGAAACTTTGGAGCGTTTTAGAAAACATTGCAGCCAAGTATTTTTGAACTTGTTTTACCCCTTAAGGCCACCGTCTGCTACCATTCACTCGTAACTATTTCAAGTGTAATTGATTTTGTTTTCAAGTGGACCTTAATTCATTGTAAACAGAGAAAGCAAATCTGCAAGTTGCGGTCACAGAAAATTCATTATAGATGTAATGTTTTGTTTTTGCTAGGTTACGTAGACAAAGAATAATATTAAAGAAGCTGGAATAGCCTAAACATATGAAAGAATGTGTTAAGTTAATGTTAATTTATGTTAATTGTGTCTGATATCTCTAGCTTGAACAGTTCAAGAGCAGTTCAAATTATGCAAATTGTGATAGCCATAATAAAATGTTTTTAAGAACTTTAAGTTGAGTTAGTGTTATATGTGGTGTAGCTATTAGTTAATAAATAGAAGAAGTATTCAAAAATATATAAAATCGTGCTTTACCTTATGGCAAGCACATTAAATTCATGATGGGTGAGTCACACTTCACAACATTTAACATTTAAAATCAGCATCAGGCCTGCTAATGCAACTGAAACCTGTAGTTGCTTACAGATGTAAATCGCGTTTATGTGGTTAAGTATGGAGTTAGATGTGTCTCAATATTCGTAAATATATAAAGAAAATCCGTGCGTATATTCATCACAACTCACAAATAAAAATAGAATTTGTAGATATGAAAAAAAATATTTTGTAAATAAAAACATTATCTGTAAATATGTAAACATGTTTCACAAAAATAAATAAATTTTGTGAATATGTAAAAACATATTTAGCAAATAAAATACAAATCTGTAAATTATTCACAACTGTTGCTTAACATTTACAAATTTTAATTTTATTTACGGATCTGAATTTTATTTACGGATCTGAATTTTATATTTACACATTTTTGAGACACATTTTCCTTCGGTCAACAAGATCTCGTGTGCGTGGTTTCAGAGGGCTCGCTTGGTGGGACTTATGGAAAATCCGGACAGGATCCTGGTAGATTGAAGTCTATAGGTAGCTAGGACACGTTTTTCCTGAAAT
This sequence comes from Esox masquinongy, assembly GCA_016801175.1. NCBI lineage: Eukaryota > Metazoa > Chordata > Actinopteri > Esociformes > Esocidae > Esox > Esox masquinongy. The sequence goes on along the minus strand of JACXGI010006365.1, from coordinate 32,776 downwards.
GTGAGTATAACGTTTATTTGTGTAACAATATTTGACGGCATCACCAATGGGTAATACAACGCCGAGTGTGTTTTCGACCTTCAGGCAACTAACTTAAGCACAGTTAGTTATGTCAGCCTACATCTGGTTGGCTAGCTAGCCAGCTAGTACTAGGCTACTAAAGTAATATGGGTATCTAACCTAGGGTTGCCACCCGTCCCGTATAATACGGGATCGTCCCGTATTGAAAAATAAAATGCACTGTCCCTTACAGAATAAATACGGGGCGCGATTTTTTTCATGCACACCCTACGTTAAGCTTAAGATTGCCACGAAAAATAAGAAAACCAAAATAGTTTCATGAAACATAACGGAGAAGTATTTAATCAGAATGACAGGCGAGTTGTCTGTCACTGAACGTCATCGTTGGCCTGGTTACGGAGACTCAGACGCGCGGTAACATCATCAGTGCGTACTCCCAGATAAGTTGACAGTTTTGTAAGCAGAAGATACTACGCTCCGCACGCACGAGCTGTGTGTGTGAGAGAGAGAAATGTAACCAATATCCCACTTGGTGGAAAGTCAAGTCACTTTTATTTATATAGCACATTTATAAACAACAGTAGTTGACGCAAAGTGCTGTACAGTCGAGGCAGATGGATTAACATCTGCCTCAAAACAGGTATACGTGCAGGCGCTAGAACAAACGTTTTGGACGGGCTTTTGATTTCCATGGACGGGCACATTCGTCCTACTTATCAACATAGAATAGTAGCTAAAGCACGACGGACGGAAAGCAAATAGTCTTTACATGCATGGCTTGCTGAGGCTATATACTAGCAAAATACAGAGCTGTCAATCAAATTTGAAAGCTTTAATAACTGCAGTAGTTACACATTCTTTGTAGCTTAGTGATCACATCACTTAAAGCACATATTCGATCCGATCGCATTTGCAGATGAAGGCAAGAGAGCTAGCCTACATTCCCAACAGTTATTAGTGAAGTACAGTATTGGGAAGCATTACCCAAACTATTTTTGGGGGGCAAAGAATTCTTGCTGGGAGGCAATGCCCCTGTGCCACCTGGTCTGTATACATGATTAAGGGAATATTAATACATAAAAGGCAACCATACATAATAGAATACAATAGTACATATAATACATTTACGGCAAGACTAAAATGGAAAACACTTAAGACAACTAAAATTATGTAAAATCAAATCAATAAGAGGTTAAGAGAAATCGAATAAAACCAACAACAGATTAAAACACAGTAAGAGGACGTTAAAAATAAGTAAAGAGTGGACTTGACAAAAACTAAGGGATTACCTCAGACTGAACTAAAAGCAAGTGAAAAAATGTGTCTATTTTAATTTAATTTAAAATTGTCAATGGTGGAGTGGGACTTAATGTGGGATGGGAGACTATTCCAGAGCATGGGAGCAGCAACAGACAAAACTAGGCTACATCATCCTTCCTGGAGTGTGGGTTCTTGCTTCTTCCAAATATGTTATTTTGAAAGACCAAACATCTTGCCCATGTCCATGATCTGATATTTTAATCCTTAATATAATTGATGCAACTGTTCTTTACTCTTATTTACTCTATTTCCATTACATTCATGTTCACAGTAGCAGAGGACTTTGAAAATGATGAATAGAAATGCATATAATGCATTTCTATGCATACAAATTGGTGCATAGAAATTCACCAGAATGCAGGGAATGAAGCATCTGACACTCTCATTGGGGAGGATCCCCAGACCCCGCTTCATTTGTGTCCCCCGGGTTTGGGGCCGCTGGCAAGGTGTCCCTTATTTTTCCACATTGAAGGTGGCAACCCTAATCTAACCCCACGGCGTGACTGACTAGATAACGATATGTTGTTGACTTGCACAGCTGCATTTGGTTCATTCAGTATGAGTCTTGCACATCTAGCTAGTGTTAGTGGTTATACAATTGTGCTCATAAATTTGAATACGCTGGCAGAAATTGTGCAATTTTGGCATTGATTTTGAAAATATGACTGATCATGCAAAAAAATTGTCTTTTATTTAAGGATAGTGATAATATGAAGCCATTTATTATCACATAGTTGTTTGGCTCCTTTTTAAATCATAATTATAACAGAAATCACCCAAATGGCCCTGATCAAAAGACATACCCTTGAATGTTTGGCCTTGTTACAGACACAAAACGTGACACACACAGGTTAAAATGGCAATTGAAGGGTAATTTCCCACACCTGTGGCTTTTTAAATTGCAATTAGTGTCGAAAAAGGTGAAGGTTCTGGAGTGGCCATCACAGTCTCCTGACCTTAATATCATCGAGCCACTCTGGGGAGATCTCAAACGTGCGGTTCATGCAAGACGACCAAAGACTTTGCATGACCTGGAAGCATTTTACCAAGACGAATGTGCAGCTATACCACCTGCAAGAATTTGGGGCCTCATAGACAACTATTACAAGAGACTGCATGCTATCATTGATTCTAAAGGGGGCAATACACAGTATTAAGAACTAAGGGCATGCAGACTTTTGAACAGGGGTCATTTCATTTTTTTCTTTATTGACATGTTTTGTTTTATGATTGTGCCATTCTGTTATAACCTACAGTTGAATATGAATCCCATAAGAAATAAAATAAATGTGTTTTGCCTGCTCACCCATGTTTTCTTTAAAAATGGTACATATATTACAAATTCTCCAAGGGTATGCAAACTTTTGAACTGTAATTGCTCATTGACAGCAGTAGTAGAATGGAGGATGACATCAGGCATTCTCAAAGCAAAGTTTATATTTTTGAATACAAGGATACTCCAGTATGTAATTACTAATTTGAATTAATGGAGATTTCATAAATACAGAGTATTTTGTACAATCATACTGACAACATGATGTCAAACAAAGACATGGTTCATAACAAAAAATATAATTATAATAATAAAAGCAATATTAATAACTATACAGTATATTTTATGTTATGGTCTCCTCTCTGAGAAATAATCCTTAGCTCCTGATGACTTGGAGACAGATTATTTCAGGAGTTCATTGACGAGCCATAATTTGGTAGTGGTGGCAAAGAGGATGGTTGTTAAAACACGTTGCTGAAAAAAGGACAAAGAAGCAGGGAAATGTCACATGATTGATGGATCTTTTGTGTAATTAAGTAACAGTATCAAATCAATGGTAAGAACACAGATTCAGGTAGTGTAGAAGTCAGCATAGATCACTACAGTATAGTTCATGCATTTAGTAAATTTAACACTTTGAATATTAGGGAATGTCATTCTAAAATTACTGCAAAGGAAGTGAAGAATGTTCACCTATTTCCTTTAAGTTTAGTGTGAGGGACATTGAAGGACATTGTGAGGGGACATTGACACAAGCTACAGTAGGAGGGAAACAAAGAGAAATACAAACAGATTATATTAGGGGTTACTCTTGATAAAAAGATCCAATATTCCAGTTTGTTTTAAACTTAAAGCATCTTGGGAATCCTTCTCAAATAACCTGTGAAAGCCAGAAGTGCACTGAGTGTTGTGCAGTAGATATAATTCTATCTCTGATTGGATGTGTGATGAAAGGTTGACAAGTACTTGCCAAATAAAAAGTACATACACTTCTAACAAACTAAAGATGTAGGTGAACCATGATGTTGGTGTACTATCACTCTGTACTTACACACATTCTGAGGACTAACACATGCATACAGTTTTCCTTTTATAACAACTAAATTTAGCACGATGTGCAAGACTCATACTAAATGAAAAGAATGCACCTGTGCAAGTCAACAACATACCGTTACCTAGTCAGTCGCGCGGTGGGGTTAGATACCTGGCTTTATTACTTTAGTTAAGCAACAGTAGCCTACTATCTGGCTAGCTAGTCAACCAGATGTAGGCTGACATAACTAACTGTGCTTAAGTTAGTTGCCTGAAGTCGAAAACACACTCGGCGTTGTATTACCCATTGGTGTTGCAGTCTTTTGCTGAAAATATTGTTATACAAATAAACGTTATACTCACATTTCCGGAAAACGTGTCCTAGCTACCTATAGACTTCAATCTACCAGGATCCAGTCCGGATTTTCCATAAGTCCCACCAAGCGAGCCCTCTGAAACCACGCACACGAGATCTTGTCGACCGAAGGAAAATGTGTCTCAAAAATGTGTAAATATAAAATTCAGATCCGTAAATAAAATTAAAATTTGTAAATGTTAAGCAACAGTTGTGAATATTTTACAGATTTGTGTTTTATTTGCTAAATATGTTTTTACATTTTCACAAATTTTATTTATATTTGTGAAACATGTTTACATATTTACAGATGTTTTTATTTACTAAATATTTTTTCACATTTACAAATCCTATTTTTATTTGTGAGTTGTGATGAATACATGCACGGATTTTCCATATATATTTACGAATATTGAGACACATCTAACTCCATAGTTAAGACTCAGAACTAAATAAATCTGAAATTCCCAAATTGCTCATTGATTGAAATCACCTTGAAGCAGCTTGATGTTTATATTTTATAATTTCAAAAATATACTAAAAATCTAGCTTTTATTATTCAAAAAATGTTCAATAAATAAAAATACTGGGCTAAACGGCTTGCCATAGTGAGATGATGATCATTGTGAATTTTAATGATTCACCGAACTCCGAGCCGTCAATGTTAATGTGGAGAGTCGTTTGTAAGATTTCGTCTCTGTTAAAGTTGATATTTTTATTATGGTTATTATATTGTTTCCAATATAAATGTTCTCATTTTAATTGGTATTGCTTTGTCGATCAGGAACCTGCAAGTAAGAATTTCATTGTATGGTTTGCCTCGTTTATCCTGCGCATACGGCTGATGAAAACCTGACAATACAAGCTGATTTCTCCGAAAACACTTTAACGCAGCGCAAGACTGTCAATATACAGTGCTCGATTCTTCACGGTCGGCTACTTCATCGCTTCCCAAATCACTTGTTGTAGATCGTACTTGTGATTGGGCGATCGTGAGGAAGTGTCAAACGGACCAATCTATGCAGCGCTTGTTCAGAGAGTAGCAGCTCCAAGATGGTGGCTTTCTGAGTTTTGGAGGAGGGGACTGGGTGTAAATAAACACACATTAAACGTTTTAAAAACTATAACAACATTTGATTTTTTTGTGTATATGACATATTGTACCGTGGAAAGAAAATGTCTACTGACAGCAACAAAAAACAATTCTGGAAAAGAAACACAGCTAAAGTCCCTGGCAGGCAAGTGACGTGTTACATCTTGCTAGCTAGTTAGCTACATTTTGCTTACTTTGCTTGTTAGCTTGCTAGCTAGCTCTTACGTTGAACTGTTGTATCTAAAATACAGTATACACTTGGTTTAAAGCATATGAATAGGTGATGTGTTATACTTATGTTATACTTTGTCGGGTCAGCAAACGTGCGGGTGCTCTTTCTATAGTAAGTGTTGAGACCACACACTAGTCAGCCTTATTGATAGGCAGCTAACTTAGCGACTAGCTTAGCGAACCACCCAGCTAGTTCAGCCAACATGTCTAATTAACCAGTTTGCTTACTTGCTGACTAGATAGTGTTTTACTAGATGCGAGCTGGCAGGATTTTCCGATATATATGAATCGTTGTCAGCGAGTATTGTAAACAAACTAACCATGACATATTGAGACCACTACATGAACACCTTTCTTAGCTAACGTTACAGTAACAGCAACAGAGTCAATAGTAATGTACTGTACCAGCAACAGCAACGTATCCATCCCAACAGCACAGCAGCAAAATATTCAGCTTTCCATGTTCAAGTTGAGGACAAAATGTAGAAAGCTGACAAAAGTGTAGCAGAGATTATATGATGCAGCTAACTTGTTGCTTCCCGGACATGTGTTTATCGGCTGCTGAGAATAATTTTCAAGTTTTAAGTAATTTAACTTTTAAGCTATATTATCAAGATCTGTAGTCGCATTGCCATCTCCCGTTGAGGACTTCTTTAAATTAAACCTGTGTAAACCTTAGGATGGTCTGTTCTATTCATCTTTTTTATTATAGTGCACTCTAATTGAATCAAGGCCTTAGTTGATTGAAGAATGTTACCAAGTGTTTACAATGACATTTGCTTTTCCCACAAACCATACCAATTTGTAATTGTGTTTTCTTTTCTCTCTACAGCATACAGCATGTGTATGGTGCTCAACATCCTCCATTTGATCCACTTCTGCATGCTAAGTAAGTGTCAGATTACTGGTAGTGTATGTCCTTCAGTGTATCTGAGTCCCAAATGGCAATTTGTCCATATGAGTGGCACACTCAATAGTTAGGTTGCAGTTTAGGTGTTGTAGCTATCTGGGCCACTGCCTCAATAACACACATATTGATGAGACCATTTGAATGCGTCCCTCTGCTTTTTTAACACACCCTCACTTAACTTTCATGACTATCCTACAATAAATGGCTTGTTTTTTAAGAAGTGCATTCCTCACATTTCTAAACGCTGCCACTTGCTTGCTTCTTTAAAAGAGGATTTCAATTGGTTATTCGGGATGAAGTAGTGAACTGACCTGAAAATCCAGTTGGTCAGCTGGTTATGTCTTTCAGGAAATGCTCAGACTAATAAGCAATGCAATTTGAACTTCTTGAGGCTGTTGTAATCACAGCAGCACTGCATATCTTTTTTTATACCTGTTCTACCTCCTTTTATCCAGTTGTATCTTCTACCCTCTTATCGAAACAACTCCCAATGGGTTGGTTAAAAGTTGAACCAAACCTTTCTTCAGTCCTGTGTTGTTCAGATGGTTGAGCATTGCGCTTGTAAGTCTGGTGTTGGGCGTGTGATTCCTTGGGGGGGTGATATCCACTCACTACTGCAACTTGCTCTGGATAAGTCCATCTGCTAATTGGATTAAATGTACATTTTCCAGGCATCCTAGCCATTTGTTTTTTTTTTCACAGCCCTTCCAACCAGAAGATAATCTGGATCACTGCATTGTGAAGTGCATTGCTTGAGCCATCTGTGAATAGTTATAGATAGATGAGACCAGGATACCCTGCTCCCTTCCCCGAGCGATGCTGGCAGTTTGCACTGCAAACAGGGTTTCTAAGCCGCTTGTCAGCTGGTGGTACAGTTGATGCTCAAGCCTAGACCGAGGCAGTTGGCTTAATGCACCGCATCAGTCTGCCGGTCTAAGTATTCAATCATCACTAGCTGCTTTGTGGCCTTGCCAAAACCAGAACACATTGGTTAAAAGGCCATTAGAAGGGCTGACTTGTCTCCCGGTTAATAACTTGACTTCATGATCAGTTCACTTTTGATGTCTGTTAAAATGAATCCCACAGACCTAATAAATGTTTAATCTAAGACTAGGTAGCAGCCCAGCACAGCCTAGTCCAATCTAACACTGCTGGGCGTAGTTCTGATGCTCCATCCTTCTCACTTACAGTACCAGTGCACCAGGTCTATTCCCTCAGCTGTGGGTTGACGGGAGCAGAAACACCTGAAGCAGATGATCCTCATTAATAGGCTTTTATTGCTTCGCTGTATAGTCTAAAATGCAGGAAATCTAATCTTGTGGCTGATGTCCACGGAGGGTCTTTTTTCATTTAGTTGTTTTTGTTAAGTTCACTAGAAGAATTTTTGTCACCTGTGCCTGGAACAGGCTAGTCACCTACAGTCACAGTGAATGTGATTTTGCTTTTGTTATGTTAATGTTTCGTCTTAAATTAAAATAATATCCGCTGCTACTGCTTTTCAATCTCTGTGGTGCACATGAGAGCGCATGAGAGGAAAAAGGTTACATTTAATTGGCTTTTTATTACATATTTTCCCTCTGAAGGCAGTCTCACATACACAAAGGGAGATTTTCTGTGAGAAATGGTTGATTTGATTTAATCTGCTTGTTGTATACCTTTTACAATAACCGTTTTGAAATATTTTGAATAGATTCTGACTCGTGGATTGTCCTTGTGTTATTGTGATTGTCAGATATTTCTTCCATTATTTCTTTTACCATTGTCATCAGTGTGTTTTTTCCCCCAAATGTGGCTTGCGTGTGTGAACATCTATTTATTGACATCAAGGGAACAGCTGCTGTCTTTCACAAATCAAACAAAATAAATGACCCTTTTTGACCCTGTGAATGGAATACCTTTTTTAAAATGTAGTACAAGGGTATCCTGTTTGGCTAAACTGTGACATACAGTATTTAACATTTGTGACTTACTGACCATTTAGGGCCATTATTATGTTTTTGACATTCCAAACTGAACTTGTCTCCCAGTCCTTAACTTTCAAATGCCTGGGTTTTACAAACTCACAATTACAACCTCTCCTGTCCTTCACTGAAAACAAAATTAGAAAACAAATGTTCACCATCATTTTGGGCTTTTGATGTCATCTTTAATGTTTTGGGTGAGCTCTACCCTAATCCTCTCCTCATGTTGCCCCCCCCCAGTCTAATCAAAGCAGGCAACAAGCCCCAGACAACCCTGGGGGGGAAGCCAAAGAAAGCCACCACCTTCCAGGAGTTCGAGAGCATCACCAGCGACGCCTGGGACGTGGGAGACGACGACGATGAGCTACTCGCCATGGCCGCACAGAACCTCAACATTGAGGTCGTCATGGAAACCGCCAACAAGGTGACTCCACCCCCGCAGTCGGTAGTGACGCATGGTGTTAATGCATTATACACTGTTTCTAAGACACATGACAGTGAACTGGGTGGTCATTGTCATTATGAAGGTGATCGAAAACCACAGTAAGCAGCAGGAACGGCAGAGGCAGGACGACGGAGACACATCAGAGCCAGACCAGAGGGAGGAAGAGGAGGCGCCGGAGGACGAGGAGGAGGAGGAGGAGGAGTATGATGAGGAAGAACAAGGAGAGGAGCTGGAGGAGACGACCCCTGAGGTGTCTTTCGCCTCCGAGCACAGCCCCCACAGCGACGGCAGACTGGTGAAGTCACTGAGCGAGGCCCCCATCGGATCACCTAAGGGTTCGTAACGCACGTCTGCCCCGCTTCTTGCTCCTCTGTCTCCCCATCCATCATCAAACAAAAGTATAAGCACCGGGTGGGGTGGCGGATGTGAACAAGTAAGGGATCTTGAAGGGAGGAAGGCCCATCGTCTCCTGTCAGTCTCCAGTCTCCACCTACTCCTCCACAGTTTCCTCTGAGCCTGCTAGGCCTTTCATGTTCGTCTGATAGTGTGGTGACTGCCTCAGCAGCAGTGCCTTGTTGTTTTGTGCAGTTGGGAACGGCTGCCTGCCTGCTGCCTGCCTGCCTGCCTGCCTGCCGCCTGCCTGCCTGCCTGCTGCCTGCCTGCCTGCCTGCCTGCCTGCCTGCTGTCTGTCTGTCTGCCTGCTGTCTGTCTGTCTGCCTGCTGTCTGTCTGCCTGCCTGCTTTCTGCCTGCCTGCTTTCTGCCTGTCTGCTGTGTAGGGCTGTCACGATTGACCTTTTAGTTGACAGTTAATTGTCGCTCAAATAATTGCAATTAACAATTTAATTGTCTATATTGTAAATGTTAAGCCATTATTATAGTGTAACCTAATAATATTGTAAAAATACACATGGTGAATCCGGAGATGATTCTTCAGACTTATGGTGTTTGTGCTTTTGAGCGCCACCTTTCTGGAGCAAATCTGTCAATTTGCCTACTCCAAATTATTGGGCTCTCCTTTTTCATTTTGGCTTAAAACCAAAATGTGCCCAGAGCGTCGCACTTGCTTTGGAACTACCTCTAAATCAATGATGTTAATGATTGCTGTTCACAAAACGGAAACCGCAAAGCATTGACAATAACATTTTGCTGTGCATCGTGACGTTTCACCTCTCGCTCTGCTGCAAATATTATAGCCTAGTTATTTGAAACAACCTTCCTTACGTAGGAAAAGGTGTTTCAACATTTAATATGAAATGGGACTACATATATTTCCATCCATACATTTGAATGCACATGATCTAATTAGGAAATATGGTTTGAAATGACAAAATTCAACTTACAATATTAGTACAAATATTTTACACATGCTTGAGTGTTTTCTTTTCTTTTGTTTATCAGAGTTGATGCAACAGATAAGCGACTGAAACGTGTTTGTCTATTAAATAATAATGTTGCTTTACATTACCGTGCATAGCAAAATAATTCCAAACTAGATTTAAACATACTGAAATGAGTTTCAGTAAATGATCTGCGCCTATAACTTCCCACAGAGCTGACAAATGCACTTCTCCTCCCAAGCGCTAGATATCCTAACTAATGGAAATGGACATAATGTGCATGGTATTTGTTGAGACGTTTCTAACATTGGCCTAAAAATCCTGGAGGTGATTTTGGAATCAAAATATTGTGCAAAAAGATAGTTGTCTATAAAAAAATTACTGATCTAGCTCAAGTAATCGCGATCAGGCATTTATGTAACCATTGTGACAGCCCTGTGCTCTTACCTGCTGTTTGTTTGAACATCGGCCTGCCTCTTTGCTGTCTGCCTGCCTGTTTGCGGTTTCCCTGCCTGTTTGCCTGCCAGTTTGCTGTCTGCCTGATTGCCTACTGTCTGCCTGCTTTCTTGGTGTCTGCCTGCCTACCTGCCTGCCAGCTATGTGTCTGTCTGCTGTCTGCCTGCTTTCTCGCTGTCTGCCTGCTTTCCCGCTGTCTGCCTGCTTTCCCGCTGTCTGCCTGGTTTCCCACTGTCTGCCTGCTTTCCCACTGTCTGCCTGCTATCTGCTTGTCTGTCTGTGGCGGTGTAAAAGGAGATAAGACAGCAGCCTTAACCCCAGTAGTTATCTCCCTGAAGAAGACACTGGCAGAGTAGATACTGTCTGGTGTCTGCATCATTCATCCACATTGTGTGTGTTCACTGTGCACACACACACACACCAAATGTCTGCCTTCTGCATGCACACTCTTCTTTCCTGCTGGAGGAGTGTGCCTGTTATGGTGTTTGACTGTAGTTCTGTTATTGAGCGTGTTGCATAGATCTCTGACAGTTGTTGAGGAGCAGCCCAGACCAGTGCTTATGGATGAGGACTATCATGACAATAATTTAACTGCCAAAACCATATAATATATTCATTAAAAGTAAATAGGGCTTGTTTTATTGGCTAGATGACGTGTCCTGATGATGACCCAGTGCTGGTTGACCCACCCCACTCTGTTCTTTTCCTGGATGAAGTAGTAGTTCTGCCACTACTTCACTTACTGTTTTCAAACCAACCTGGCGCCTTGACCTTCTGTTTAGTGCAACTCGTCCCGGAGATCATGTACATGTCATTTCCATTCAGCGCCGTCATATGGCATCACTATAACCTTGATCCCCCGTCTCCATGGGATGCCGTCTACTGTTGTCTGTCTGTGGACCCAGCTGCCCAGTCCTATATTAGATAAAGCCCCACAGCAACGCTTACTATTTGTTTTCACCCAGCCTGTAACCTTGCTGCTCTCTGCTAATGGACACAGCCAAACAGACAGACAGAGAGAAATATGCAGGCAGAGAGAAATACGCAGGCAGAGATAAATACGCAGGCAGAGAGAAATACGCAGGCAGAGAGAAATACGCAGGCAGAGAGAAATACGCAGGCAGAGAGAAATACGCAGGCAGAGAGAAATACGCAGGCAGAGAGAAATACGCAGGCAGAGAGAAATACGCAGGCAGAGAGA
>JACXGI010006365.1:0-21040 GCA_016801175.1 Esox masquinongy | reverse complement strand
AATACGCAGGCAGGCAGGCAGGCAGGCAGGCAGGCAGAGGCAGGCCGGCAGACAGAGGCAGGCTGGCAGACAGAGGCAGGCAGACAGGGTGCCAGACAGAGAGACAGTTCTGTCTCATCTGTGCTTTATAGATCTCTTAATCCTCTGTGGGTGGCTTTCTGTAATCTACCCTTTGCTGTTGGGAACATAGTTCCTTACCAAATATCTGTCTGTAATTGGTTGTAGTAAGGGTTTGCTTTTGCTGGATTGGAGAAAGGTTGTTCTTGGGTTGCACTTGGGCTGTCCTGACTAAGATTTCTATTTATCGACTAAGATTAAACTAATCTGTTGACTTTTCCATATGTAAAATGTCACTTGTCTAATTAATAATTTGATACAGACAGTGTTTTAATAAAACCAAGTTGTTTTAAATGCTTTAAATAAGATGCTTTTTTGAAATAATAAGAAACAAATAAGTCAAGAGGAGTATTGACACCCAGAAACAATAAACGTCTTCCTGTCTCAGTGCAGCTGTTGGTCTCCCATTCAGTTGTAATGACGTTATATCCACTATGTCTCCTGATGTTGCCGGAAGCCAATAAGATACAAATAGTGCCTTGTTGTAACTATGTGGGTGAAAAATGTTGTTCAACCTGCAAACCAGCCAAGTGTGTCAATTAAACACCACACGCTAGGGAGGGTAGCCTACTTCAGTCACACTGATGTCGACGCGAAAAAATAAGCTTACTGGAGATTGAGCTTCTTGGGAAATGCCTCCGTACTATACGGCGTGGCAGGAGAAGACTCTGGGTGGACAGAATGCCATTGGATTTTGATTTCATCATAGTACCTTTAGATATTGAAATTAAATATAAATATTGGGAACTTACCTTCAACGTTGGTTCAAGTCTCTGATTATACACTAGTATAGCCAAAGCTATTTGAACAAATGGCTTGTCTCCCAAATAGGGCACTTGCTAAATATGATAAATCCTATATGCTACAAGATAAGCTGTTCAAATTTTAGTCCTCAAGAACATTAATTTAACAATAAATAATTAAATTAAAATGATTTGCCTAACAAAAATTGCTTATCCAGTTCAGATATTTTTAACCTTCTTGGACATTAAACAAAGTTGCAAAATTCATGTCCAGCATAGAACTGACTCCTTTCACTTCTCCCCATTCCTCTTCCAGGCCTCATTTCAATGCCAATGTGGAAAACGTGCTTTACAATGTATTATTAAAATATTATTTTAGTATCCGATGTGTGTTGTGTGGTCATGCGACTGCTTTGGTAAAAACATTGTTAGTTGAGCGGCAAACTAAGGCCTAAACTATTAAGGCCTAAACTATTAAGGCCTAAACTATTAAGGCCTAAACTATTAAGGACTAAACTATTAAGGACTAAACTATTAAGGATTAATCTAATCGCTAGTTGAAAGAATGAGGTCAGCCGTAACTTGCACTGCATTTCTGTGGTGTTTACATTGAAATTGGTGTACTGGAAAGAAAGATGCTTCTGTGTGTGTGCGTGTGCGTGTCCATGAATCTATGTACCCATTTTTTGTGCGTGTTCCATCATTTCTCTTTGTGCGTGTGCAGATGTGGCTGGAGACAGAGCGTGGCTCCACCGACAGCAGTCCCTGCCCCATCGACCCACCATCCCCATGGTTGCGCGTATAGCTGACCAGAACACCTCCGGGACCCCAGCCATGACAGAGAGAGAGGCCTCACGCCTGGACAAGTTCAAACAGGTTCTGGCCGGACCCAACACTGACCTTGGTAAATTTCTTTGTTCTCTTTTTAGTTTTTCTTCATTTTCTTTTTTTTTTTTAACACATCTTGTTGAAGGAAATGGTTGACGGGACACAATGAAGCCACAACCTTTTAATCTTTGTGCTTAGTGTTTGGTAGAATAGCACTCAACGTCCCCGTGTCCGAGTTTCAGGGTTAACCTGCACTTCCACCCCTCATCCCCTCTCCCTCGTACCCAGCAACAGCAACTGCTGAACAAAGACAGCACCCAATCCACTGTCTTAATATTAATAGAAAGCACAGTGTGCGTCGCTGTGGTAATGAACTCCATGGAAAGAGAACACAAACAAGCATTGAAACGTTTTGGGTGTTGTTTTAAAGATGCCATATGAATAGCTGAGGGGAGTGAGACTATGCCATCCAGCCAGGGCGTATAATCCGATGGATCCAAATGACGCTTTCAGCTTTGCTTCCACTGCACTGCTTTGAGATGAGATGATAGTGTAAAGCAGCCTCTTGGTTCTTCTATGGGCATTTCTCTGGCCAATTTAACATTTTATGGGCGATGCTTTACACTTCTGGGGTGGATTCTATGGAGGATTTGTTTCTTTGGGCCATTTCAAGGAGTCTGTTCATGCTTTGAATCTGCCTGTCATCTCCGCTCCGTCCTGGAAAAGCATGCGGGTAGATTGGTAATGAGTTGTTTGGGTGCTTTCAGATGGTGTGTGTGGGTGTGTGTGTGCGTGCCTGCGTACGTGTGTCTGTGCCTGTGCATCCGTGCATGTGCGTGTGTCTGCGTGCGTGCATGTGAGTGTGTCTGTGCGTGCGTGCATGTGCGTGTGTCTGTGTGTGCGTGTGTCTGTGCGTGCGTGCGTGTGCGTGTGTCTGTGCGCGCATGCATGTGCGTGTCTGTGCGCGCGTGCATGTGTGTGTCTGTGCGCGCGTGCGTGTGCGTGCGTGCGTGTGCGTGCATGTGCGTGCGTCTGTGCGTGCGTGCATGTGCGTGTCTGTGTGCGTGCATATGCGTGTGCGCGTAAGCTGGGCTCATAGCCCTTTTGTACTCATGATGATTTTCCCTGCAGTCGGCTTCTGGATTCCTTTGAATATCCTCGGATTGTTCTCTGTATAATTCTGTGTGTCTGTTCCACCTGAATGGTTCCAGGGAGCCAGAGGAGGCTTAGCGTGGTTATATCCTACCTTGGAGGGAGTCAATACTGTTGTTTATATGATTGTGATATTGCTGGTGTCATTGTGGTGTCGCCGGTTCAACCCAGTGGCTGATTCCGTATGGGGGGCTCATCGTCACTGACAGGCTGCTCAGTACAACCAGAGGTGAGCCGGGTTATTTTAGGTGCCATGGTGTGGTGCTGCTCAAATATATGTGGGAGTAGGAGGGGAAACAGTGAGGTGCTGAATGATAAATTGGAAAGGCAGTTTAAACCAAAATGGGTTCTCCCGTAATGCCACCATTTTCAAATCGCACATCTGTATAGAGCTCGGTCTTTGACAGCCTGCGGCCAACGAGGTCATAACTAGATGAGCCGCTCCCACTGACAAGTCTTCGTCGGTCCTCAGTGTGTTATTCTAATGCCTTGGGGGAACGGGGAGGGGAGGGTGGAGGCCCGGGCATCGGCAGGGTTACGGTCAGTGATTCTAAGTCTGTCAACAGTGATTATGGCGGGCCAGCTGTCATGACCTGCTGTCTCAATGAAGTTGTTGCTGCTTTATTACATATCCAAGCTGACTAGCTCGACGCACGTTGCCTGCGATGAAATATTAACTTAGTTTAGAGGCCATTATTAAGAGACTGGGCGAGGGAGGGAGAGGGAGAAAAAGAAAGGTGGAGAGAAAGTAAAGAGGGCGGGAGTGCAGGAGTGAGAGAACGAGGGGCGTTAGAGAGGCAGAGAGGAAACTGAGAGAAAGCGGGGTGGGAGAGATGGAGTGAGAGAAAGAGGGGAGTTAGAAAGAGGGAGAGGGAGAGATGACAGAGATAAATGATGGTGATGTCCTGTGGTTGAGGAGGCTGTCCTGGTTTGTGTCCTGTTTGCCCCTCTCTGACATCACACCATCGGTAGAGCTACACAGCCATCCATCAGAAGTCTCACTACCAGCAGCGCTCACTCGAACCTCTCTCTCTCTCTTTCCCTCCCCCACCCTAACCTCTTTTACTCATCCCTCTCTCAATCACACAGCTGTCTATCTGGGGGGACACTGCCCTCTAGTGTAGAACAACCACTCTGACCGTTGTCCTTAAGGTTACGGGGCAGTGTGTGTCTGTGTGTGCGTTTCGGTCTTCTTTCTTTCCGGCTGATGGATTGCAGCCTCGTTTATGGTTCCAGCCCTCCATCATGTTGGGATTTGTCTCCAGAGGTTTGTGTGTGATGGACTGAATGACCGCTCCAACTTTCTGCTCTTACCTGTTTATCGATTCAGAGATGAGGCATGGGACAGATATAGACTAGACCGATAGGCCTCAAACAACAAAACGCACATTTTCTCATTGTTCTGCTCCTTACAATGTGTGCAGGTAAAAAGTTTGGCTAACAACTAACAGTAAACTATCAATAAAGAGCTGGGAGGCAGGGGTACCGTTTGCTGTCTAGCCTGAAAATAATTTTGTATATTATAGGAAATTGGGATTAGAAAATGTTCAGCATACATTCAAGTAAATGCAATCCATACACCATACATGAACCATCACAAGCTAACAAGAAAAGAGCCTAGCTAACCAGGACAGACAATTACATTATGAAAATTAAAATTACGACTATGCATATGAATAATAAAGCGTATATCCTATCATTTAAAGACAGAAATACAAACATAAGCAGCTAAGTACATGACAAGATGGCTATCACAGCAACACTCAATGCCCAAGACAATTGTTAGCATAAAGTAGCTTAGTACAATCTGCGCTTAAAAGCTGGAAAAGTTTCAGAAAAAAGTCATTACTCCATAAAACACAGCTTGAACTAACAAAAGCACCCACTAATGGACAAAAAAATAAGGTGCCTGCTGAAGGACTTATCTTTTTCAAACCGTATTATCTAGGAACATGTGGAACTTCTCTAGAGTTGCCGTTCTTCAGCAAGCTTAAACAAGAATGCCTTAAAGCTCAAACTGCCTTAAAGCTAGAGCACCCAATTTTGCTAGTAGATGTATCAATGGAGACCTCTAATTCTATATGTTATATGTACGGTGGATGTACAGAACACCCATGATTCATGAAAATAATTTACTTTTGGAGCCGGTAGACATGGTGTTCTTGTCAGTCGAACAGGTGGTTCCTGTTTTTCTTCTTTTCAGGATGACCACATTTACCCCGCCTTTCCACTCTTTTCGCTGCAAATATCTGTTAAACAGTGAAGAAAAGGCCTTCATCCTAAGCTGGGATGTTGCGTGCTGGATGAGCTGCACAAACAACAGTGGTAGACCTCACATCTGCACTTAATGAGAACATCAGTAAATTATATTTTTACCTGTGTCGACTGAAATGGATGCTCGTCATATTACTATTACTATGTTCTTAGTCAATGTCTCGTTGTCCTCTTTTATCGCTTCCAGAACAACGATCTTTTCCTTCGTTTAGAACGTTCTAGTGGCCTCGATTTATGGAGGGTACGTGTTGCATTTCTACTACGATTTTGACCAACATTGACACGTTCAGTGTCTGTGTAATAGTACCTTAGATCTTTGTGTGGTCCATGGGATGATCGCCAGTGCTCAACAGCTTCTCTTTTACAACTGTTGGCCAAAAATCGCAGGAGGAATCTTTGGCAATGCTTTTCTGTCACACCAGTCAAAAGGCTTCCCAGATTTCAGCGTATGTAGACCTGCCTAAGATCTCTTGTCTGTTACTGCTCTGTCACCACCCGCGGCCAAACCTGGTTATCAGCCTAGCTTCATTTTAGAGACAAAAACTATGTACTTGTTTTCCCCAAATAAAAAGATGAGTTTGTTTTCAAATGGAGAGTTACTGGTGACCACCAAGCTGGCCCTCCATCTCCATATTTGATGCTGAAATGGCTAAATCATATGCATACAAAAAAAATTGCCAAGAACATGAGGGTTTCAAACTGTTGATATATACTGTACCAGGAAATTGTGGGCCGCTTATACACTTCCTTGTGGCACTAAACAGCTGATTAACATGCCCTCTGGACAAGTGATATCAACCCTCTGATGTCTTTTTGGCATATATGACTTCAACAAATATTTTTCCATGCTGCTAATACTGTGGGCCCTGAGCTTGTAGAGCAGAGTAGTGTCTGGTGGTCTTCTGTAGGATAATGCAGAAGATACAACAGCACCATTCCAGAGTGCGTTTTCTAACATTCTGACCAATTTGGGTTTTTCGGGTTAGTTTTTTTCATTAGAGATAGAGTCTAAATTTTTCCTTTTTTGCACAAATGTTGCTCTGCACTGTACCCCTCCCAAGAAGGGCTAAATGATCGAATTTGGGCAGACGCCCAATCTATGAGCGCGAACATGCCAAAAATGACTTTGAGAAGTACTAATTTTCAAATAACATCTTTCCCTCATATCCTTTATGATTTTAGTAGCATGTCTTTTGCGTTAGTGCGGGGCAAATCTTACAAATGCTCCTTAAAAGAAATGTATCAGTTAGATTACATCGGCATGTACAAACTTGGCAGGCAAATTGTCTAGATAAGTTACCTTTGAATATTTCAGGTAACCTTTTAGTTAAAATGCATTGAGAAACTATTGAAGCAAAAGGAATTAGTTTGCACCCCCTGCTGTGAGTAACAGTGCACCTGTCTTTCACCATAAAGCCCAAGGTGATCGGGCAGTTTCTCCTCAAGCTCTTTAGGCACTGATGTAAAAAGTGTTAAAACTGTCTGCCACCTGGCTGCTGTCAGATTCAATCTCTCTGTTAATGCTCAGTCCTTACTATAGTATTGAGCCTTTTGGCTCCTTGGTCCCTTTAACCATTTGGCTTACGTAATTAATTTGTTTTTTAAGTGAAATTTAACTGATCTGCAGACCCCTTAAGTACATGAAAAAAATAACTTTATTTCTCTTTTTGATTGCATTAAAAAAATAGTCTACATTTAAAAAAAAATATATATACATTGAATTATCTTATAAACGCTGTAAGGAAAGATGTGATTTGAAATGGAGTTCCTCTGGTTTGTTTTTCTCTCAACGTTGTGTAATTGCACCATGTGTATATAAAAAGCATTTTGCGCTTGATAGTTATACCACGAGCAGGATAAACCATGAAGAAAATTCTGCACTGCACATATAGCTGCTCATTCTATCTAGCTAAACCTAGGAAGCTTTCTCTGTCCTGCGCCACTAACTTAGGCGACATATGTAAAAACTGTTTGCCCACTTGGTTAGTTATACCATGGTCAGGATAGGCTATAATAATGAGGAATTTAAACCACACATTGTATTACAGTAGCTAGATTTTCAATTGTTAGCTGATAAGGCTGTTTATTCCCCTTGTAGCTGCTGGAGGACGGGACTTACACATTTCTCTTTTAACTCTTAAAGTTGTCATGGGACAAGCAACATTATCATCAGTCTTTTAAAGATTTCTCGATCTTCCATAATATCGCAACACTTCAGTACAGTTGCCAGTTGGCCTTTGAAGAAATTGGAGAAACTGTCTTTATTGTAATGTTTTGATTGATTTGGTCTTCATTTTTTATGCTGATTAAACAACTTTTGCAAATGCTCCTACTGTTATGATTTTTGACATTCTCAAATTCTATTTCTGATTCATTAATTGCACAGTGCTGTTCCATTAATGAATCCATGTTGATCCATGTTATTACTTGGTCTGAATCTTACATGACCTTGTAAGGTCCATGATGTTATTTGGTCTGAATGTTACATCACCTTGTGAGATCCATGATGTTATTTGGTCTGAATGTTACATCACCTTGTGAGATCCATGATGTTATTTGAACTGAATGTTACATCACCTTGTAAGATCGATGTTGTTACTTGGTTTTACCTTCCCATGCTACCACTCTAGTATTTCATTTGCTGTCTGCCTCTTCAGCCTGTGCAACAAGTAGACATGTTTTGTTGTAATCTTGAACCAGCTTTGTCTTTGACTAGCCTACTGTGCACCCCAGATTGTGGTTGGTTCTGTGACATGCTAGCTAGGATGGCGGAGGCTGGGAGGGTGAGGTCCTGATTTTGGCGGTAGAGGTTTGGGAGGGCTGATTAGAGTGAGTGGAGCTGGATGGCCATTTTGATTGTTAGAGTTTGGGTGAAGGGTTTTTCAGTTTTTTTTTTAATTCAGATTTTTTGAGTTTCTCTATGTTTTTCTTTAGGCTTTATTTCAAGAAAGAGAAGCACATGTAATCTGCCATTTGCTCCGTGTAAAAAATATAAACTATTTAGATTTTTCCAGCAACATTTTTAGTCTTGCATTTAAGTGTAATAAGACCACGGCAAGAGTAGTAGAAACCCATTTATCATCACAGAGACACATTATGACTGGATCTACCTTTCAGCCTCTCTCTGTCCTGTCTTTTCCATTTCACCTCTCACCTTCTCCCTCTTACCCCAACCCACCCCTCTGTTTAAGTTATGTAAAGTCAGAAAAGGCACCTGGTCAGAAATATGTGGAATATTAATTGGCCAGTAGCAAGTAGTATGCCCTTTTAAATAGAGGCCTAAGCAACACTGATATCTTCATCCACCACTTGCTCCTGGAAGAACTGTGCCCTACAGGCTGTTGGTTTTAATGGGCTGTATCAGCCAGTAGGCTGCTCATGGTTTGAAGAGAGCAGAGTTGTACAGAGCAGATTCACACTTTGTCTTAGGTCACTTGTTTTCATCTAGCCAGCTTATTAGACAGCTTTTTTTTTAGACTACACAAATATTAGGTGATCGGTAGTTAATTCAATAGGTAGCTCTAGGCTACCTTACAAACCACAAGCGCTTCCAAATAATTTGCAGAACAAAACAATTATTTTCGTCTGTCTAACTGCACGCAGCCTGAACAATTCTGACTGTGCCTCATCGATCTCTGTCGTGGCCTGCGGAACACAGCCCTCGACGTCCAGACAGACGGAAGTCAGGATGTTAACCTAATCTACTTGTGTTTTATGTGATAAAATAGCCACTTTGGAAGACTTGAAGTTATGTCCCTCCCTGCCTTCTGACTGATACATTTGACCTGTAGCATCTGCGATGGAGGGCACTCTTCCGTTCCCCGTCCCTGCTCTTAATGAGGGTTTTCAGAACCCACCGTGCACAGCCTAGTTGTTTGAGCTGGATTTCACGAGTCACGGGGGTTAGCTTTTACATTTTGTTATTTTGAGGGACTAAGAGCGGCGAGCATCAGACATCAGCCAATTACCTCTCTCTGTGTCTGATGGTGGCAAACGCAGCCGTTTCCATGGCGATGCTCTTTCCTCTGATTGGGCTCCCCCCCCTCATGGGGGTGTTCAGTGCCCTTGTGCACTGAACACCCCCACTACAATCTGACTCTTTTTCGGTGTCTTTTCCTGCCCTGTGCACTCTCACTCTCCTTCTCTTGTTGTTGCTTTCTGCTTCTGTCTGCCACTTTCTGTTGTTTGTCGATCTCTATTCATTTGCCTCTCTCTGCCTGTTACAACTGGGGGAGCTGCTGATCTATGGAACTCCTCCTTTCCTCTCCTGCTGCAGCCCCAACCGACTGGTTCCCTCTTTCTCTCTGCTCCATCTTTTTCCTCCTCCGCCTTTTTCTCTGTCTTTCTCTAGCTCCCTCTCTCTCACTCTCCCACTTCCTCTCTTTCTCCCTCTCTTTCTCTCTCTTGCGCTTATGCGTATCTATTGCTCTCTCACTCTCCTTCGGTCTTTCGCCGTGTTACAGCTGCCTCTCATTCCACAGCTACAGCTGACAATCCTGTTACACAGCAATTCTGCAATATTATAGGCTTACTACCGTGGCACCATTCCGGAGTTAATAGCTGACATTAAGGTTCAAAGTGGTCGTCTAATTCAATTCAACTCAATTCTGACATATTTCGTCGAATCGGTACAGGAAACATTTAGGAGGTACAGGTAACTGCTGAAATGAAGGAAACATTGTGGCAAATACATTGGAGTGCAAGTATTCAGTATTGGCATAGATTCTGCAGATGCAGATATCTCAAGCCTGATTGTTTTACGCAAAGTTACGTAATTTGGTATTTTGTCTGTGGTGATGGTGAGATGCTGTTTCAGAGTGTTGAGATTGGGTGGAATTAAAATGCCGTGAAAGTTTCAAATAAAGCTGTGTTATCTCATAAAACAAGACTTCATAGGATACATACCCCTCTCTCCAGGGAGAATGGAGCGGAAAGGTGGTGAAGGCACTCTCGAAAGAACATGGTCTCCATTTTGGATAGTTGACACCACTAAATCACTATATTACTTCCAGTTTCCATGTGTCTGGTGTTATACAGTATTCCTCACACCTCTGTGCTAATTTGAGATCAGTGTGTGTGTGTGTGGCTGTCTGCTCTGACCTTGTTAGAAAAGCGCGTGTGTGGGCTTAATGAGATCCCCTGTAATGAGGATGTGTTCCTCACGGCGATGCCCTATGCCAACCGCTGCCACGTGGCATGGTCTGCCAGGCCGGCCCTCCATTTACCCGTATTCTCCCTCTGATTATTTCTGCCTTGTTCCTTCTTTTTTTAATTTATTTTTAATTTTTAATATTTTTTATTGCCTCGCGAGGCCAGTCTCTCAACGCTGCTTTTAAGTAGGTCTTTGTCAATAAGCAGTGTAGAACATGCAACTTTAATTTCTTTTAAGTAGGTCTTTGTGAATAAGCAGTGTAGAACATGCAACTTTAATTTCTTTTAAGTAGGTCTTTGTCAATAAGCAGTGTAGGACATGCAACTTTAATTTCTCATATCGTTTCTGTTTGTTTGGTTTTTATTTTGTGAATAGCTTTTCAACCTAAAACTGAATGAATCCAGGCTTGATAGGGTTCCAGCCTCCCAACGGTGGGCTTTCCCCCCTGAGTGGAAGTGTTTTGCAGGTAGTGTTTGGTACTGTAGCGGACATGCCCCTTAGGGAAGTGGTGTCTGACAGTGGGAGTATGACTCACTAGATTACGCTGTTATTCAGCAGGAACTGGGCGCGTTCTAACTTCACGTGGTAGAACAAAGATGTATGTCTGTGAACTTCCCATGAACCAAATCATAACCAATATAGATCCGGGGGTGGGGGGGCTCGTAATCCCTGCCTGGCACTTAGCCTCCATTTAAGGCCTTAAAATATTTATCGTTACTGAACCTGATCCAAGCATGTTCCAAGACGTCAGAGAAAAGTTGTAATGAATTGCTTTCGAAATAATGTGTCATCTTAAATTTGAATATTGTACGCGGCAATGAAATTCACAAGAGGCGATAGTTAGGAAGTAGGGGAATTTCTAATGCAATCAGTCTAAGAAGCCACTCACCTCTCCGCTGTGACTTTGAGAGGCCGGGCAAGGGGGTATCAACAGGGGCCCTCCAGGGCTACAGAAGCAGTACCTCAGTAAGACTGCTGAACCAATGGGGACCCGATCAAACGTAGTCTACTAGGACGCCATTCTCCTGCTTAGAAAGCATCTCATTGTCTGGAGTCCATCTGGTAATACAGACGAGTCTCTTTTCACAAGACTGTTACTAGTTTACAAGGCTGTCCCCCCTGGCCGCTTGGTCTTCTCGTCCTTTATTTGCGCTAACAGCGCTGCGCTCCGTCTCGTCTTCACAGACGGACTCTGCTGACGGTGGCACGGCTCGTTGTTTACCGCTGAATAAAGTCATCAGACCACGTTACGTCCTTGTTAGCCGCGACAGCAACGTGGCGCCAATACGTCTGGTTTGCCTGTTCTCGTTCTGTGCCTGAAACGGGGCTCTGCTGCCTCTGGGATGTGAATCGCTGGGTCTCACATTTAACAATGACTGGGAAGTGTTAGTGCTGCGTGCGTCCGTGGGAAAGTGGAAAAGCATAGGTCTGTGTTGTGGTACTTCCAGGTGGGCGGACCTGTTGGCTGTCTGTCCGCCCCATTGCCCCCTCTGTCTGGCTGGTGTTTGAATAGTGCATGGCTCCGGTCTGCCAAATGTCTGCCTTCCTCTGCCAGTCACTACCTCACTCGGGCAGCACTGACAGACAGCTCTTCTCCCTGCTGATAAATGGCCTGTGTCTTCCCTCTCCTTTCCCTATTCCTTTTTTCATCTCCCCCTTGTCACATACACACCGGAGTGCAGATTTGCGTACGATCACATGCACTGACAGACACACACACACACACACACACACACACACACACACGCGCGCGCGCACACTGTATTTGGACTCCAATCCAAGCACTTGACTCTCCATCTGGTTGTGGTCATACCAACAGGAGTGTTGCCAGCTCGAAGATCAAGAGGTTCTGTGAATGAAACGACGACAGTCTGTCTCGGGACTGTGCATTATAAACACTTGATATTTAACGTATTTAGCATCCATTACTTCAACCTGTCCCATTGGGATACAGCTGTTGCAGTGCTTAAACAGGAGGTACACCATGTTACAAAGTACCGACGTGGCCACAAGCTAAACTGTACTGTAGCCAAGGCCTATCCGATGTGAGCTCATGAATAAACCATGACCCAGGTTGCCTGAGGACAAGGTGTCTGGGACAGGAAGCCATTCTAGTTGTGATGGTCTTGGGAAGGCCTTTGTCTTCTTGAGAGAAATAGGACCACCCTGTCATTACCAGTCACTCTGTCATTCACAGTCTGTGGCACTTTCCTTTGATTGGTGTTCGGATGTCTAATTATTATACAGAGCCCCTACAAATCCGTCTAGAATATCCCTTTTCTGGATTCTTCTAGGCTAGCCCTCTTAGACAGAACATGGACTCACTGACTGTGAAGTTCATACTTAGCTAACTCTAAAACTCTCACTCTGGGCTGAAAGACTTTTGATTTCTAGGCCTTTTGATCTCTAGGCCTTTATCTCCGGGGACCTTGTTCAACTAGCGTTTTAGGCGGTCCTATTTTATTTACAATGCACAAATGATTTATTCTTGGAAAAGCTGTGCTTTCTGAGAAATGAGACAGCCCCGGCCACCAATGAAATCTCATTGGCAAATTAAAACCTGGCTCTGCTGAACAAAGTATGGGCTGTTTCTTGCCCCGTGTAGCAGGAGTTCCAGATGGAATTTGCTCATCAATGAATGAGTCCTGGGGGAGATGATGTAACCCAGTCCGTTAGGAGAGACCGTTAAAGGGACATGTTGGCGGAGTAAAATGATGGCGCTTTTATAGCACTCATTTTCAACCGTTTAGACTACACAGCATAGCCATCCAAAAAAGCGATACTTTTGACCTTCGCCGTATGTATTAATAGAATGTAATTTAAGGGTTTGTCATCTGAAGCACAGTGGGTGGTTTGAAGCCTCGTTACCGTCTTCGTCTGTGGAGAGTAGTGTTTAGAATGCCGCGAGCACAGGGGGAGTGTTCCGGCGTGTTCCCCGGCGTTCCGTGTTCTGTATGTGATGAACGGTTCCATCAGGCAGATGCTTTCTCTCGGCTGGACAGATGGTGCCAGGGAAACGTCTGACCTCCAACCCTCACGAGCACAGGCGCCTTCGCCAGCGTTACGCAGTCGCACACACGCACACCATTCTTATGGCCATTTGCACAGGCCTCTTTCGAGGTCACCAGTGCCCGGGGAGAGAGCGTATAAGTCTGTGCCCCCCCCCCCCCCCGCTGTGAGATTAATGCCAGGTGGAGAGTATATAACAGATAGTTTAATTAAGCAACGGCCTGTAAGATTCATCGACTAATTCCTGGGCCTGACAGCGCAAATGAGGGTTCAGAGGTGGCGACTGAGGAGAGACACCGGTGAGGAGCTGTGTTTAATGACTTGAATGACTTCCTATTCCCATAAAGTTTCTCCCTCTCCTGCAAAGTCTCTGAGTTCATTAAAGCCTGCCCCCTCAGCGCGGTGGCCAGCCCTCTGGCCACCTCCTCCTCCATCTTTCCCCACCTCGTCGTCCGTCGTCCTCCTCTGACTGCACCTGCCTCCCGACGCTCTGTCACCGTGCCGCTCCCCTCCTTCCCACCAGCTGTCCCGGGGCTACGGAAGGCTAATAACGTTGGCTTAATTACCAAACACACGACATTTTAATCACATTGAGGATGCAATGGACTATTTCATCTTGAACGCACATGCTCTACAGGCCGATAACGACACGCGTCACCTGTCTGCCAGCTCGGGGACCTCAGGGCGTGTGTGTAAAAGCTGTTCCGGACGTCTGTGGGATTCCATTCTGATGAGGACATTGGTTGCGTCACGGTAATCTCTCGACTGTCGCGAACTGTGCACTCGTTCTCTTCTTTGACTGCAACTGGAATGACTGGTGTATGGAAAGTCTGTGTAGGCCAAGCCTCACCAGAGGAGTGCTGGGCCATGCCGCATGTTAGGTTGTGATTTCATCTATGTACGTCAGCAGAGCCCCTGGAGACAGGAAGAAATAGGGATAAATGGTTATATATACACTATATGCTAGCCTTTATCTTCCGCCTATGGCGATGTATGTGTATGTGGGTAACAAATGCCTGATTGTTGGCTTCATCCTCTCCACTTAATTTTTTTTTTTTTTTTTATCGTACAGGGAATCGCAGTAATGAAGAATAAACAGATGAAATGCGAACATGTTTAGAATGTAGCCGAGCCTAAAGTAAGTGGCGCCGCTCATAAAAGCATCAGGGTTAGGTGTGCTCGTGGTCAGGGTTGGTGGATCTCACTCCGTTTAGCCCATGGACCCAGGCTCTTCTGTACAGGTGTACATGTCAACAGTTCCCGTTGCAGTGTCTGTCTCTAACAAAATACTTCATTGCATTTGTTTTAGAACCTGGCAAAGTAATTTGTCACTAATCAATATTTCTCCTTTGTTTATACCAATTTCCCTGCGCGCACTCTGAGATAGTCAAGGTGGGAGTTTAGGCCTAATTCCGAGATGCATCTGGGGAGAAAGAGCGATGTAGGTTGGGATCTGGGAAGAAGGGGTGGAAAGGGGGATGGGGAGTGAGAGAGGGCAAGAGAAATGGAGAACGCGAGTGAAAGAGGGAGCGAGGTAGACAGAGGTGGTGTTGCGCTGTTTTGCCTACCGGTGTCATCTAATTTACACTCAAATCAGTTTCCCCCGCTCTTGTAACACGAGTGAGACAATGCACAATATGCAATTACACTGAAGAGATTCTTGTTGAATTTGTGTGGAATTTGGATTGGAGGTGGCAAGCGGAATGTTAATGAAACAGTGCTAAACTTCAGTGAGGCAGACACGAAGCGAGATGCTTTGCGATTTCTGAATAATGGATGAATGACACAGGAAAAGGCCTCGCGTGCGTCCAAAATGGCCCCTTTTGGGGGCGGGCTGTTTTGGGATCAGGGTACCGTTTGGGCCTCAGGTTATACCGCTCTCTAGTCTGGACAAGGTGAACCACTCTGCGCTCCATGCGGATATGGCAGTAGTGAGTCTTCACGGCCGTGAGTACCATGGGATCTGTACGTTTCTTTGTATAGTCAAGGGCTCTCGTGAGTCGAGGGGCTTTTGGTCTGTCGTCTCTCTTTATCTAAAGGGTCCTATAGTGTAGTGCACAAATGGATGCACACTTGCGATTCTGTACGTGTAATGCATTCAAGGCTTTGTTCACTGACAGGGAGGCTCTTTTGCCCGAATTAGCATGGTCTGGCCTCGCTGTGTCTGATGGATGCTGTGAACATGCTGTGGAAACCATATTGCCCATTCTACACTACTTATGACCAGAGCACTATAGGGAATTATGGGGCCAATTTGAACACATTTGACGTGACAGATCCTGTATTAAACCATATTTTATTTATATTTCTTTTATTATAGACCTTAGGGGAGCTCCTCTCTGCCAATTTAAAGGTTCAATTTGCACCTCTCAGTGAGATTGTATTCACATTACTGCTCCTTGGGCCCGAAATCCAGCCCCTTGACCATGTTTCTGGAAGCCTATTTAAATGCTCATGTTGTGGCTGTCAGAGATGTCCTAACAAGAAGCCTCTGATTTTGAGGTTTGTTTTCTGGCGCAACTATGCCGGGAATGTCAGGGAATTTGGGAAAAACAAATCACAAAATATTTCCTGGTATCATAGTCTCTGGATGTGAGAATTCTGGGTATTTGGGGAAAATAGGCTATATTCATGGTGGTGTCTTTATGATGTTTTCCCTGAAGCGAACATGAGAAATGCATTAGGTTAGTGCTTCCTTGTGGAATATGGAATTATCCACGTGTTTAGAATTCTTCTGTTCTTTTACTTTCTTAAGGCAAAATATGTTATATCAGCAGTGTTGTATTCTTTGGAAGTATCAAATTGGTGTTCTCTGTCTCTTCTCCTTTTAGAGGAATTACGAAAGTTGAGCTGGTCTGGAATTCCACGCCAGGTTCGTCCAATCACATGGAAGCTTCTTTCGGTAAGTAAAGCCTTTAAAATATATATATTTAAAAAAAAATTATTTTATGGGGGCGTAGCTTATTGTCTTTAGAAAGTTTTTAAAACCTTAAATACTGGTCTCAAATTTGGAAGTGACTTTCTCTAATTTGTTGTATTTGTTTTATCTTTCTGACATTTTGTCAGGAAACGCGTGTCTGCCGAAGGTTCTGTGGTCAGGCAGTGATCACACAGCTGCCCTCTACAGGGAGCCAAGTTTTCTTGTCTACCCTTGTCAGTGGCAAGGCTGTGCTCACTGAGCCTGTACCTCGTCAAGGTTTTCCTTAGCTTTTGATCAGTATCCGTGGTCAAATAGTTTGCCGTGGCTTACTGTCGATTCAGAGCCAGACAGCACTGCTTTGTGCTTGGGTTTCCTAATGGGTCATATATTTTTGTTTTGACTGTGTAGTAATTTGATGTAGACTCTCTCTCGCTTTCTCTCTCACCCCCTTTTAGAAATTAATTGCCAGGCACAAATAATGTATTCATGAGGTGGAATGTTTACTCATTAAGCTATTGTCGCAGTTTACAGTGACCCAACTAGTGAGTGACTTCTGGCTGGCGAATACTTAAGCCTGGGGAGCATTACTTTGGGAGGTGGGACTTTTACAGTAATTGCTATGTATAGTTAATGTCCCACAGACAAGGGCTCATAAAACCGCCTAGGGCTACTGAACACAGTCTGTAGTCAAGACAAATGAGTGGCAGAAGTCGCCAGTTCTGTCTGAGGACTGAGATGAGAAGCTGTTTTTGGAAAGAAGATGGTTTGTTGATGAAAATCAACCTAGTTGCTTGGCTCTGCTTATCAGCTTTTAAAGCATTTAGGAGGAAGCGGCTGGGATGTTTGACTCAGTATGGAGTGATGGGTTCCAGTTTATTAGACCTTCACCCTCTAAATAGAGTCACCTTGTCTTTTGCTGATGATGGCAGCGCTGTGATACAATATGGGTGTCAGATTCAGATTCGTATCAATATCCTGATCCAACATCTCCCTAATACCGTAACCCTATCAGGTTGTACTGCTGACTGTCTTTCACCTGCTTGGTTTCAACGGGACATTTGATAGGTTCACTTTGATTCCTTATACTTAACTTGCCTGGCCACCCTACTTGCTTTGTCCAAATACTGCGTCAATCCCAGAGGCGTTCATTTGTTTTCCTGAGAGGAGTCTGGATCTAAGAACCTCCACGACACCAAGGGATGTGGCCGGAGCCATTAGACATGTGGGTAAAGCAGCTTGTGAAGTTATCTGTACCAGTGGTTCCCAACATTTTATAGTTTCCTGTGTCGCCAACTGAATTGTGTTTTCCCGGACTGCCCCTGAACTACTTCCTTACGTTTTTACTACCAATAAGCTGATGGTCTCATGCGTCTTCTCCAGTACCCCCCTGTGGATAGGCCAAGTACACAGAGGGGTCCTAGTACCCCTCTAAAAACCTCTTACCAAGGAGCCTTGATCTAAAAACCTCTTACCAAGGAGCCTCCAACTTCAGTGTGTTGAACAATATTGCAGAGGGAAGTTCCAGTTGGTTGTCAGGCAAATTCCTGTCTTCCGGAATATTCAGTATATGCCTAAATGACACAGCAGGCGGACATCAGGGATCCGTGTGTTTGATTTCATAAAAAAAAAGAAACGGAAAGGAAAAGATAAAGAGATGCCAAACCCCTGCAACATGCCATCCCAATCCTCCCCTGAAGGACTCTGGGATATCTGAACACTCCCCTGACCTTTAAATCCTCTCTGCCGAGATGCCTTCTGCGATAGACAGGAGTGGCTCTGAAAATATATTCCACCTTCACCCCACACACCACCACTATTCCATAAACTTGGAGTCACTTAATAAAACTTCACTCTAGACGCGTCCCTGGTGACCTTCTCCGCTGCAGACCGTGCACTGGATATTCAATTTGTTCATTTCCAGAGGCTGTTTAGGGCTAGGTGTAGTTCTTCCTCTGAAAGAGACAAGCAGACATTTTCTAGGCTGAATACATTTTAAATGCTGCATCACCATCCATCCTATCCCCCCAGCTGCATTTGAAAACCCGGCCGCACAAATCACACATCACTGTCTGGAACGTTATTAGAAAAGGGTGGGAGTTATAAGCTGGAAGAAAACAGTGAATGTGCCTTTCTCTATTCTCCTGCTTCTGCCCGTCCCGTGGTGATATTTCTTTACGCTTGGCTGCGAGTTTGTTTCTATATGTCTTTGTCTCTACTATATGACACGCAGGAAATTTCCGCTTTCAGCCCTGAGAAAAATTATGAGCGTTTCTGCAATAAAAAAAATGAAAAAAAGAATGGCTCACTTGGCTTTCAGCGCCTGGAGGAAGTAAATTAAGTGGATTTTATGTGTTAAAAATGACTGTGCCGCCCGTGGCAATGTGTACATTCTCCTAATGGAGCAGAATAGTTAAATGTTAAGTGCTGGTAAAGTAGCTGTTAACTGGCTTTGTGGTATTGATGGGACTGCAAGGCCAGATGTATGCCTAATGCCCCCTAGTATAGAGAGTACATTCAGCACATCATATTGGCTGTAGCAAGGTTGCACAACACTTCATTGTAAAACACAAACGTTCTGATCGTGGACTTCAGGAGAACAGTGAGCACCCCTACTCACTGATGGGATCATTGTAGCGAGGGGCAGAAGCTTTTTCTTCACGCTACTACCATTTAGCAGACAACGATGGTTCAGAAGCATCATAACCAGGACTGAGAGGGGGGAAAATAAGCCTCAACTTAAAGGCCATCAGACCGTTAAACTAACGACCTATATGTCCGGCACTCTAAACTGCACTTTAGAGCCCATTTGCGCTCACACTCATGCACACAACCTCCCCCCGAAGACAATTTATCCATGCAGAATCTCTCCAGCTCTTTGAGACTTCGCTTGAAGAGTTTCCTCTTCAGCTCACCCCACAGGTTTTTAATGTAGTTTAAGTCAAGGGTCTGGGGTGGTCATTGCAGAAGCTTGATTCTGTGGTCAATATGCCATGTTTGTGTAGAGGAGTGGTGGGATGCTTTGGCTAACTCTTGTGTTGGTATTTAATAAACAGTGCCATGTATTCTAACCAGGTTCCCAGGACCTTTGAAAGTAAGACAGTCCCACAAAATCACACTTCCACCATGATACTTCACAGTGCGTTTTGACTGATTTTCCCTCTTCCTACTCCAAGCCCACCTGTGGGCCAAAAATCTGTTTTTATCTCATCTGACCGTAGAAGCTGGTTCCGATAATGTTTGCCGAACTTCAGGCACTGATGATTATGTTCAGGCAAGACTTCGAAATAGACTTGTTGACATGGAGATGACGTCTAATTATAGATTTAGAGACTTGGTGAGCTACATTTTTAATCAACTCATGTAGTTCTCCAACTGTGATTGTTGGAGTTTGTCAGGCACATTTATCACAGCTTGAGTTGATTTAAAGTTCTTAAAAATACAGTAGATGATTTATGGCCACAGGTTCTAAATGTGGGGCTGTTGCGCCATAAAGGGTTCCCAAAACCTGTGTTTTGTCATGTACTGAAACGGACACACTTTGAAGTAACTTTCCCAATCACAAACATAGCCGCAGTCCCCCCAAAAAACTGAACATTGTGAGCCCCACGAAGCTGGAATTTATTGCATGGCTGCCTTTCGTTAACCGCTTCTATCCACGGCAAACACAAAAGACACAACCGGACCCCTGAGCAATGGGAAAAGGTAAAACGGTCTGATTTAGTAATCTGTTACCTTATTTCTTACATTCTGACTGGTTTACCCTTGGAGAAAGTCTAAGGATGCCTTCAGCCTGCAATGTCTGCTGCCAACTGTAAAACATGGTGGGGCATCCGTAATGGTAAGGGCAGCCATCTAGTCACCGGTTCTGATGACTGCCCTGCATTGTCCTGTAACTGCCAAGGAATATGAGGCCATTTTACTGGACCAGGTGCTCTTTATGGTGCCAACACTGTTCCCTCGTGATGTTCCAGTATTCCAGGATGATGATGACCCCGTACATGCTGCTAAACCAATTCAGAGTGTTTTTATGAACTGCGGGATGACGTCAAACTACTTCCGCTGCATCCTGAACATTTTTTAAACTTAACGTGAATTTCTGAGGTGCAGAGTGCAAAGTGTATTTCCACGTTCTTCATTCCTCAAAGGAATAGAGTCTTTTCATCTTGAAGAATGGTGCAGTATTGTACTATATACCGTTCAGGCCTTGAGTGACAGCATTCCAAGGAGGATTGGAGCTGTTCTTAAGGCAAAGGATGGCCCTACACCTTATTAGGTCCTTGATATGAATCCATTGTTAGGGGCTTCTGTATGAGCTGATAAATGTACCCCATGGCATACAACCACTCACTTTCAAACTTGTACGATAGTGAGTCTACTTATAGATTCCGCACATATAAACAACAAATTGCACATCCAGCCCAAACAGGAGTTTTAACGAATTATTTTTCGCCAAAGTCCCAGACTCAATCTTCAATTATTCCACTAACAGTGGAGAAAAATATAGCTTCACGCTGGTGACCAATGCAATTTCATACAGCTTTTAATTCCCTCCCAATTTTGTTCTGTCCCATTTGCAATTATAGCCATGCCTTGTTGAAACACACATGCGTGCACACACAGGCCTACACAATGTCCGTACTCACAGGTCAGACAGGTGAACTAGGCGTTTGTGTGTGGCAGGTGAGCCAGATGTTTGTGAGTGTGACTCAGACCCAGAGCTGGAGCTTTGCTCAATCACACCACATTGATCCACGCTATTGAACTGTGTGTGTGTGTGTGTGTGTGTGTGTGTGTGTGTGTGTGTGTGTGTGTGTGTGTGTGTGTGTGTGTGTGTGTGTGTGTGTG
>JACXGI010006364.1:0-42233 GCA_016801175.1 Esox masquinongy | reverse complement strand
TGTGTGTGTGTGTGTGTGTGTGTGTGAGGAATGCCCAACGCTAGCACAAGGCCCAAGCGAGGCAGACGGAACCGCCGGACACCCAGGGAGGACCCGGCCAGAAATGAGCTTGTGTCCAGGTCACTGGAGAGTGCCCAGCAGTGTCTGTTCAACCAAGACTATGGAACCGCCTTTGTACACTATCTTCTTGTCCTCAACCTTGCTCCTGTACTGAAGGACTTTGCTAAGGTGGGCAAAGTAATAATCCATTCAGACGTCAGGTGGACGCCAGTGTCTGACGAATAGTAATTTTTGGATGAAAATGCAACACTAACAGCATTTTTTTATATTGTTTTACAGGAGTCCTTCAGGTTTACTCTGTTCAAGTGGGCAGATGAGCTAGACTCTCTGGGGCGTATCCAGGACCTGTTTGACTGCTATGAACAGGCTCTGGAGCTCTTTCCTACTGACGAGGTCATCATCAACAGTATGGGAGAACACCTGTTCAGGTAGCACTTCCTCAACAGTCTGAGCACTGGCTTGCATGTTTTGTCAGTAGGCTTAAGAACTAGAAACAATTTATACATATAAATCAGATAAGTTATGATGGATAATATTGTACTTCAGCAGGATCAAGAAAATGCTCAGCTGGTTAAGCTACAATGCAGCAGTGTTTAGCAATCAGAGTATCCTCGGGTGGCTTACAGTTGTTCTATTTCAACCTTTCATACATGCCCCAGAATGGGATTTCGAGATGAGGCCGCGGGCCATTTCCACAAGGCCCTGAAGCTGAAGCCGGACTTCCCTGAGGCCAAGGAGAACTTCTACCGCGTGGCCAACTGGCTGGTGGAGCGTTGGCACTTCCTGATGCTCAACGACCGCCGGAGGAACCAGAAGTACGAGCAGGCCATCCAGAAGGCTGTTGACGGCGGCTGCAGTACTGTGTTAGATATAGGCACAGGAACCGGCATCCTCAGGTGACATTTCTTTTTGCCATGTAGAGTGTTGTGTGTTTCCTTTTATTCGGTTACATTGGCTACACTGTTGGTACACTGTATGTATTTGTTTGAAG
This sequence comes from Esox masquinongy, assembly GCA_016801175.1. Classification (NCBI taxonomy): domain Eukaryota; kingdom Metazoa; phylum Chordata; class Actinopteri; order Esociformes; family Esocidae; genus Esox; species Esox masquinongy. Next base: position 41,182 of record JACXGI010006364.1, on the reverse strand, counting down.
ATGCATTTCCTAAAGTAGGGGTCGCAATCCCATGCGAAGGATGGTATAATTAGGTAATAAGGTCTGGCCACCTGCCGCTAAAGCAACTAGTGGTGTTGGGGGTAACTTTGAACAGGTTATTCTACAAAGTACTATGATGGCCCCATCACTGGAAAAATATGACTCAGGATCATCGATGTGTCTTGTTTCCCTCTACATGACCTGGCTCTAACTGTGATTGTAGGGGTGAAGAACATAATTAATTATACTGAATGTTCTTTTCTACACAAAAGGTCATACATTTCTAATACTAACATTGGCCACAACACATTTTTTTCTTTTTTCTTTTTCAAATAGCAGGCCAAAAAAGTTAAGAAATTCTAATATTTAGTGTCTCGCCCCAAGAAACGTGTATACAGTTCTTGAATAGACTACGTTTTTGTTTTTACAGTGAACTGTCATGGCTGTCGTCCGTCCGTCTTGACTAACTTGCTTCTTGTATGTCTTGTTCCTCCCCGGGCCCTGCAGTATGTGTGCTAAGAAGGCAGGGGCCGCTGAAGTGACAGCCTGTGAGCTGTCCAAGACCATGTACGAGTTGGCCTGCGAGGTAGTCACCGCTAACGGGATGAACGGACACATCAAGATCCTCCATATGAAGTCGCTGGAGATGGAAGTGCCCAAAGACATTGCTAGAAGGTGACCTTTCAACTTCTCTGGGGATATACTGGGGATATACAGTATATTAAGCCTTTTCCCAGATATAAAAATTCACAGAGATCCTACTGAGAATCTAGTCTAGGTCTAGTTCATGCTTAATATGCTTCCAAGAAACTCGAGGACAAGTCCTTCTTTTTTGATAATGCTTGTATCTTTTTTTCTGTGGTAGGGTTTCGCTTGTTGTCACGGAGACTGTGGACGCTGGCCTGTTTGGGGAGGGAATTATAGAGAGCCTTATACATGCCTGGAATCACCTGCTTTTGCCTCCACAGGTAATTTAATAGCGTACGCATTTTGTGTCCACACTGCAACAAATACATGCCATCAAATCAAACTTAATTTGTTTTACACATTTTTTTACATTAACAAGTAAAATGAAAAAGGTGAAAGCGTAATGTTTCTAAAACAAAAACCCTAAATATTTAAAGGAAATACATTTTTATTGTTTGAGGCCCTCAAATTTTCCTGATGGCTCTATGAAAGGATATGACCATAGTAGGAGAAAGGTCCCACTAAAGTTTATTGGTCCTAACCTTTATCTAGTTAGTAGAAGTCTACAATCATAAAAAAACACAGTAATTTAACCATTTTTCCAAACACCTCATCACATTTCATAATAGTGGATTTAAATTTCAGCTATGCTCATGCTTTATATTCGTTTAACAGGATTGTTTGTTCTAAATTCAACACATCAGCATAAGTGATACCAAAGTAATCAAAAGAGGTTTGACCTTTAATTTTGTGTCACAATCACTTATTATAAAACACGATTATCCAGGAATTAATCGTTTCATATGAACTCAATCCTTTGCGCTGGTCATCTGTTTATTGGCAGATAGATTAATCTATAATCAATGCAAGGGTGCGGAACTGTAAGTCAACAGCGCCCTCAGCTGTTTCAGTGTAATACTGAAAATGAAAATATTGCTGGATAGTGATTCCGCTGCATCGATTTAACGCTGGCGCTGTGACACAGTAAAATCATTGCCAGCACTCTGGCAAAAAAAATATATGGAGGATTGAGTAATATTCCTGCTATGGCCCTTGTTTACCTACTCTGCTTATTGGTGTGCATTTGACACTAGATAAATATTCCAAGTCTTAGGGAGGGAATTGCATTCCAGTTTACGTCCGATGCACAGTTCATATTGCAATAGTAGGAAATCAGCAGTTTTAGTGGCCTCTGTTAAAAGGAGGGGAATCAGGGATTTCTATTCCAGCTTTAATTAATTTCTGAACTCTCCCCAACTAAAAGAGTGTGTCCACGTCATTTCCCTTTTAGAGTAGAATGTCCTTTGTGAAAAGTCACCAGAACTGAGTTTTTCTACCTACAAATTCCCCTGGGGGGGGGGTCTCCAAATACCCAAACACTTTTTGCCCATTCCTCCGCAGACTGCCCAGGACCCATCCAGGCCTCTGTCCCAGTCGGGCCGGGTCATCCCAGCCGGCGCCACTGTGTTTGGGATGGCGGTCCAGTGTCTGGAGGTCCGTCGGCACCACAGGTGATTCCACTCTCTGTCGTCAATGAAGCCCGTCGGACACACACACCTGTTGTTTGTCTTTCTTCTGCGAATGCAATGTATTAATTTTTTGCTTATTTGCTTATTTCACGCACAATGCGCGTACATTTCGCGTGTCCCTGCAGGCTGTGTGTGTCTGAGGTGGGGGGCCTGGTCATGGCTGCAGCCGGAGAGCTCCACAGTCCAGTGAGCTGTGGCTCGGAGGACGACTCCACGGAGCCGTACACAACTGAGAGGCTGAGCCGGCTGCCCGGGGGCTACACCCCCCTCACCAAACCCTTCAAGGCCCTGGACATAGACTTCAACAACGTGCAGGTCAGCGGCGGCACATCGCACGTGTTCAACGTGGACCGGAACGCAGAGTCATTTGAATCTTTTCGTTGTTAACGGCTACAACCCGTGGTCACGCGTTGGCGTAGCTGTGTATGGATTACATTTAGTGACGCTAACAAAACGGTGTCTTCAAGAGCTGCAGCTGTGTCTAAAAACACCTGTTGTACACAGTACGGAGGTCTTTACATCAGTCATACACGGTACATAGGTCTTTACATCAGTCGTACACGGTACATAGGTCTTTACATCAGTCGTACATGGTACATAGGTCTTTACATCAGTCATACATGGTGGGTAGAGTAGGCAGGACTAAGCGGTGGGCGGGTGGGTGTGGTTAGTACTGGGTCTCAGAGTTCACAGAGTTCTCTGGATCACAGAGTTCAGCAGGGTTACAGCAGATGGGAAGAAACTGATCCTGAGCCTGTTGGTGCAGGGAACATAGAGACCTGTAGTGCCTGAAGGCTATGCAGTGCTTGAAGTACTTCAATTTGGACCTTCAAAAAATCAAGTTATTGTTGCGGGTTTAATTGTATTTCGATAACACGTCAACATCAAAAACACTGCTTCATATGGAGCCACTACTTGTTTTGAATTGCTAAAATCACATGACAAAAACGTCACGTAGTTCACTGCCACTAATGCCAACTTCAAATAATTGTTGTACCATGCTCGGAAAAAGTCCTTAAAGGTTCTTTACTTGCCGGTGTCTAAATGAACCTTGGAAAGCTGGCTAGCTGGAGATATGGCTGTGGCTTTTAAGACCACAATAGCTGTAATTCTCATTAAGGGGAACCAACCAGCTCTGTTATCTCACCGTTCCCCAGGAGCTGGAGGGCCTGTGCTCCAGGGAGGTGAGTCGGCTGCATCTTCCTGTCACCGGGGAGGGCCTGCTGGACGCCCTGGCAGTGTGGTTTCAGCTCCATCTGGACCAGGAAAGCAGCCTGTCCACCGGACCTGAGGAGGACACCTGCTGGGAGCAGGCCATCTACCCTGTACAAACACCGCACAGTACGTAGGTCTTTGCAAGCAGTCGTACACGGTACGTAGGTCTTTACATCAGTCGTACACGGTACGTAGGTCTTTACATCAGTCGTACACGGTACGTAGGTCTTTACATCAGTCGTACACGGTACGTAGGTCTTTACATCAGTCGTACGCGGTACGTAGGTCTTTACATCAGTCGTACGCGGTACGTAGGTCTTTACATCAGTCGTACGCGGTACGGAGGTCTTTACATCAGTCGTACACGGTACATAGGTCTTTACATCAGTCGTACACGGTACATAGGTCTTTACATCAGTCGTACACGGTACATAGGTCTTTACATCAGTCATACACGGTGGGTAGAGTAGTATACAAATGCTTTGCAGTTGCTAACATTGGCCTTTATGACAAGTAGGGTGTACTGTTAGACATATGGAGACACAGGCTAAAGTCCTGGTCATCATGCTACAGAGATGATGTCCCGGAGGTACACCAAGCTAATACTTTTAAAATGAATGACTAAGTTACACCTCATATTATATTGTGTGTGTGTGTGTGAGTAACACACACACTATATATATTTTATACACACATTATATATGTATATAAAATGTATACGCGTAAAACAAATTTACTGGTCCACTGTGAACGTTTTCTATGCAGTTCCACATTCTGTCAGACGGGGGCAGTACATATTGAAGAAACCATGCCTTTGAAGGCCCTAGGCCGTAACTGAAGTCAGCTAAGACTCTTACGTTGAGAGTCGTATTGGATGTCTTTGTTGTGCCTAAGCGAATTCCAAAACAATAAAAATGCAAATTGCACCAAATTAAACGTGTACACATTGTCTACGAACAATTCTGTGCTCCTTTATCGGTTCAGGCTACAGTGCTCCTTCCAGACACTGAGCAAGAAAGTAAAGTTGCGCTGTTGTCATTGATTTACCTAGTCGTTCAGTCACAGGGCTCCGTGTCTTCGTACAGCAGCGCTGCTAATTAACTGGGGCAGCGTCTCGGGAGCTGTCGGATAACATCCCCTCCATATTTTCCCGGTGATCACTGACATCCGTTTCTCAGCCGCCGTGGCGGGACAGACATGAGCATGGGGATCGCCCGTGACACTCTTTAGTGTTCATGAATCTCTTATAGGCTATGAATATGTATTTTCCCCAAACGCCCCCTAACAACGACAAGCCACGCGTTGACATGAAGACACTAACAGATGTTATTCCTACAGGAGAGCTTGTCTGTCTCTGTGCCTCCCTCCCCTCCCTCCCTACTGATTCTGAATCTAATATCCTCTCCAGCTTTACCTCGTTCCCTCGCTCCTGCCCTTCTCTTCCTCTCGTTCACCCTTTCCGTTTGTGCAGTGGCAAAGTATCTTGTTCCATGCCAGCAATGTTTACTGGCTGTTGTGGTTCATGAATAAAAAGTTATGTGAGCAACAAGGTCTTAAAAAGAAACTCGTTTTTTTACAGGATTATTTCCAATTCCCCTTTTTATGCTCTAAGAGTTAACTCTAGAAATTAGCCACCATGGAGAGTACCAGAATAACAGACATGATTCCAGACTTTTAATGTCCCATATGCTAAAAACTATTTGTAGTAGCGATATAATATTGATATTAGATATTATAGCAATATAATATCTGGAATATATGGATGTATCACTCATAAGCCCAATGCCAATTGGCACATCAAGGATTTGAGCAGGTAGCATGGTGGTAAGAGCATCTGATATAATATCCTGGTAGTGACAGATCAAATCCCAGTGCCGGCAAGGTGAAAAACCTGTCAGTTTCTATGTAAGGCAGTTAATAAGAGCTCCGTAATTACTCCCAGGGTTTCTGAAAATTACAATGTGATCTTAGTTAACTTGGTTAACCTGGCAAAATTATGGTAAACAAAATTAAATAAAATGGAGCACCAAAATATGGATAATGTAAAATCATACTACTTTCCTATACGGTTCATGCATAACTGGTTAATGTATAACTGGTTCATACAGAACTGAATAAAGTACAACAGATTTTTTATTTTTTTTTATTTAATTTGTCAGTGGATTTTTCTCTGTCCTTAATTTAAATAATTAATGAAATGGCTTGTCAGATTTTCCCCTGAGGGCCGGTGATGAGCTCATTGTGGAGATCTCCTGCCGTGACGCCTACCTAAGACTCTGCAGTGTTGCCGTGGAAAGAGACGGGCGAGAGTTCTGTCTGGACGACTGTCTGGATCCAGAGAGGCCCAGAAACAGCCCAGGGCCCAGCGGCGGTCCCAAGCCGAGCCCAAATGCAGAGGCAGAGCTGTGCAGTGCCCTGGCCTGCCTGGGTACAGACCGCAGCCCAAGCAATGGGCTGAGAGACTACACAATGCTGGAGTGTGCCGAGATGGCCCTCCTCAACAACCAGCCCTACCATGACAGCTTTCGCATGGCTATGGCTAAACTCATCAGCAACCTCAGGGGCGCACGTTCGGCCCGGGGCCAAGGGTTAGAGGTTACGCCTGTGGCAGACCCCGCCCTTGGCCCTGTGGACCCTGGTCCTGACCCCTTCTACGTTCTTGACGTGTCCGAGGGCTTCTCTGTCCTCTCGCTCATGGCGGCCGGTCAGGGTCAGGTGAAGGCCTACAGTTCGGTGGAGAAGCCCCATCACCAGGCGGTGCTGAAGAGGCTGGCCAGGGCCAACGGCATCCCAGAGGAGGCTCTCGAGTTCTGGCTGAACCAAGTGGAGGACGAGCAGTCCGTACTACAGAGGCCCTCTAGGGAGAAGCTGTGGAGCGCCATCATATTAGACTGTGTGGAGACCTGTGGTTTGGTCAGACAGAAACTGATGGAGAAAGCCACCCTAGCAAGGTAGGAAAATGTAGCAGGCTTTTCTGGGAAATGTTGTTTTGGCAGTAACTGGTTAGTATAGAGGTGCTGCTAGAATTTGAGTGTTTTATAAATGAGATTCTGAGGGTTGATCATATTGCAAATGTCAAATGGCGATCGCCGATCTTAAGCGCTATCACAGAAAAATGTCTCTGGGTTGTCCGGAAGAAGCGTTTGTGCGACCTGCTGTTTTATTGTCAATAACTGTTTTGGCAGGTGTCTGCTGGAGGATGGCGGTCAGGTCTTCCCTGAGAGGATTGTGCTGTACGGGATGCTGGTGGAGTCTGACACCTTGCTTCAGGAAAGTGCTGTCCAAGGCCGGGAGCCTACACTGGGCTTCAACATAGCCCCGTTCATCAACCAGTTCACTGTGAGTCGAAGAGTCGAATCCTTGTGTCCATTGCATGCTTGCTGTATATCTTCCCGTCTGGCTTGCCTGGTCGGCTAAAAACACCTGGCTGTAGGTCACATTCATCACTCTAAATTTGCTTAAATATGTAGTGGATATGTAAGTTTGGTTGTTGTGTGTAAAAGTAGAATGAACTTCTCTGTTGACCATGCGTCACAACTCCCAATCCTTTCTCGCTGTCTGCACCTCTCTCATATCTGATATTCCCTCTCATGCTGCTGATGCAATTGTCAATATTGACAGCTGTTTCAGATGGTGTTTGTACCTTGCGTCATTCTTTTGATCCACCAACATGTTGCCCGAGGGTCGTAACTTCCTGATTCAAAATGGCCGCTGACATGGAATAATACCTACCTAAGTGTATAAACATACAACGCTAGCCAAACTTTTTCTGTACTTACTTTCACAGTACTGCTCGTGGTTCTAGGTTTGACGTGTGGAGTTGGGCTCAGCTCAACCAATATGGAAGGGGACAATACTGACAACCTTTTTGCGGGGCTTTTCTTTTTATTACTCTATATTGATTTTAAAAGCAGTCTTGCTTGCAATTCAACCTTCCACGTTGGGAATTCTTGTCTCTTATCTGGCTGTTGTTGTTGTGAAACAACAACAGCCAGATAGAAATCCTTCTGAGGTATTTTCTTCTTCTGGTGCTTCGTCTTTATGCTCCAATTTGTCATTAGTTTCTGAGGGATGGCAGTTTGTTTAAACAGATGCCATCTTTGAAGAGCTCAGCTAAGGGCAAGCCGCTCTCTAGCACAGCCAGTCACACATGGTAACGTATTTGCACGGTGCCTCGTGAAGGACAGCCCTACCTGGATCCATCAGTAGGCATTTCATCAGCGACATCAAAAGGATAGCTGTGTAGACACTGGCAGCTGCAAGAGGGAGGAGGTTGCTGTTCTTCTGTTCCCCGGGACAGCGACGCTCTGTTGCCCGATCAGAAAGAATATGCTGCACTCTAGTGCAGAACTTCAGGGATGTTTTCCCAAATGTTTCCATCCTGTTCCATACTGATGCGAACACCATTCCTCTCTCCCTCACAGGTACCAGTCCACGTGTTTCTGGACTTGTCCACTCTGCAGTGTCGACACCTCAGTGACTCTGTGGAGCTGTTCGCCCTGGACCTCATGAACACCAATGCCAATTACACAGACAGAGACATCAAGGTAAAGACAGAAAATAAAGCCGCTTCCCCATCGGCTTCAACGCAGTGTTAAACGGCACCCCAGTCCGCCTACTCGACATATACAGGGGAGGAACACTGGGTTTCCGGCAAATCGGTCAGGTCTAACGAGCTATAACCTGGACCGCAGAAACACAGCGACCACATTCTACTACAGTGTCTCTCTCCGTCCCTGCATCTCTCCCAGGTCCAGGCGAACGCATCAGGCAGGGTGACCGCTGTCCCCTTCTGGTACCAGATCCACCTGGATGAGGAGATCAGCGTGAGCACCTTCAGCCGGGAGTCCCACTGGAAGCAGGCGGCCGTGGTGCTGCACCAACCCCTGGTGGTGAGGCGCGGTGACTGGGTGCAGCTGACCGTCACGCTCCGCAAGAGCTCCATCTCCGTGGCGGCCTGCGTGGAGAAAGAGGCCGAGACGATCGGGAAGCCAGCTGCACAGTCCGTCGGAGGGTCGTCTCAGTGACTGACGGATGGTCTAGGACTCCACAAGAGTCCACGTCGGAAGGGTTTAAAGGAGGAGTTGGGGTGCTTTTGATTCTACAAGAGCATTGGTTACTCTTGGTTTTAACCGGAGGGGTGTACAGTTTGTTTTCTACTGTGGGTTTGAACTCCGTTACCAGAGGACAGATTGGTGCTATGGACTTTACAAATGTATTAGCTCAAAATTGACCCCACCAGCTAGCTATCTCTCTATGTACCCTTCCTGGACTTTTGCAAAAAAAAAGACATGTGTATTTATACACGTTTTTCTTGTTTCTCATCGTGATGTTTTGGTATTCTGTGTGTTTGATGTTATTTTGGGAATGCTGTGTCTCTTATAGTTGCAGTTCTCATAAAAAATTTGTGTCAGCAGATGCATTCATGTCCAGACAGAAAATACTCAAATCTAAGAATAAAATCATATTCAATACCGAATGGTCTTGATGTTAACTGCTGTGTCAATTCCTTCATCGTGCTAGCAAGAACTGCTAGTCACATATAACAGAATTGAATTTATTAGAGGGTGGACTTAGATACTGACATGTTTGATGTATGACTCCCCTTTGAAGTCTAATGATTTGTGACAAACACTGTCAGGTAAGGCAATGCAACACAGCTGCGCACACTTGACATTGACGCACAATGAAACGAGTAGAGTTACAAAGCAATCCTAATCTGTAGCATAAATCTCCACTAAATCCCTGAAAGATTAACATGCCGGCCGAGTTTAAAACAGCAATTAGAATTATGAGAAAAAGACATGTAAGTCTATAACCGTGACCACGTAAGCATCTGTTGTCGTTTCATGGGAAGATGACCTTGGGGTATGTGCATTTCCGAATACACCTGGCCAAATTCCGGCACAAGGAAGAACAAGACATCTGAGAAGACTTCATAGACGGCCACGGCTGTCAGAATGAAAGCTTCATGCAGAGAACTATGCATGATGTGGTCGAACCCTGTTCAAGCGTGTGCTGTTTCCCTAGCCTATGCGCCAACTAGTATTCTGTGTACGTTTCAGTTCAAAAAGCTAAAATAACTGGCAACTGCTAAATCACTCGGGATTTGTGCATTTGCAGTGTGATGTCACGGGAACAAGTACACTGGCAAAATGTCTCATAGGCTTTCGAACACAAAGTCCAGACCCATTACAATGAATTGGGCTTCGAATAAGGTATTGCGGTACACCACTTTACCATAATCAGTCAGTAATAACATATGGAAACAGAGGACAGGAAATATCCCAAAAGTCCTGGTCGTGTAATTAATGAGACCTTCATTAACGCATGTGAACATTCGTAGAGCTGTCACTGACAGAGGTCCATCTTCGTCAGCCGAATGATTAAGTTAAATATGGTCTGGAGGAAAATGTAGCCGAGGCCATACTTGGTTCCTGCTCAACAGCATTTTTTATAACGTGCATTCTGTGTCCATCAGAGGCATTTAGCACATGACGCTAAGCTAGGTGATGACAACAAGGTCTTCTGTAACCGAGTCTGCCGGCTCATCTGTCATTTCTCTGGGCTCAGGGACCAGTCCTCCATCGCCCTCCACCATCCACTGAGCACTGCTGAGCCCAGCGGGGGCAGACCGGGAGTGGGGCGTTTGGGTTTTGCCCAGGCCCTGGTAGCGGCCCTTGGGGGATGCCGGGTTGGACAAAGTCTCTGTGGGTCCGAGGGCGTCCTGGGAGCCAGGAGAAAGCAGGCCGGAGCACTCGCCGTCGTCCTCCGCCTCACCAAAGTAGGTCTTTCGTGGGCGTCCCATTACCGTTCTCCCTTACAAAAACAAGAGATAAGAGCGGCTGCTTGAACAGTGAAGACAGAACGGGAAGAACACCAACACACTGTTCCAAGTCATCCCTGTGTTTAATACTAGGATCTTGTTCAAACAAAGTTTGGAACGCCCACCTCCCTTTTTCCATCTACCCTCGTCGCTAAATCATTGGGCTCGAGTTAAGCCAGACAGGACGGGAGACCTCAACTCACCGACATTGCGGACTTGCTCGGAGATGTCGGCCCTGACATCGGAGATGTCCCACATGGCCAGGAAGGAATCGAAGCAGGATCCTTCCTCAGCCTCCTGGATGTAGGGCTTATAGGTAAAGCTGAAGTGGTGGGCGATGGCAGCCAGGAACATTTCCACACAGATGACAAAGTCCTGGACAGAGTATAGAAGAAAGCTTGAATTTACAGGGAAACAATTCTCACAGCTGTAATAAAGTGATTGTGAAAGGCAAGACAGGGCAAGTCTTTGAAACAATAAACCCTTGTTTTTAAGGTGGTTCTGGTACAAATTAAAACATTTAATGCGATAAAGTATGTACACCTGGAAAGTTGCCCTTTTTACGTATTTCAACATCATTATGACGAAACAAATATGTTTGCTTATTGTTCTAATTACTTTGGCAGCCAGTTTATAACAGCAACGAGGTGCCTCTGTGGGTTCTAGAATGTGGCCAATGTTCCCAGGTCTAAGGCCTGTAGCCTTTCAGCCAAACAGCATTCTGCATTCGAACCACATGGTTATAACGCTTCATAAGGCAACCAAGTAATCCCTACCTGCAAGCCTGTGGCCACAGCCTCCACATTGTCCCAGTCCCACATGTGGCTTTCAGAAATCACTCCTGCCTTGACCAAGAGAGCGATGAACACAGCTTGCCTGAAGACAAGAGGGTAGAAATAATCAAGCTTCTAATTCCGGCAACACAGGGAATGCATTAGCCCAATCACCTGGCATAAATCCACCCACACTTTCCTAACAAGTTCTACACATGCGATTTGTGAAAGCGGTTGCTTAAGCAGCACATCGGCGCGGCCAAAAGCCTGCTACTTCAATGGGCAACCAACACTGTATCCATGAACTGCAGACATGAGGGACCGGCAAACAAAAACGTATTAGCAAATTGGGCACAGCAGCCGTTGGGAAGGCGGCACAAACAGATCCGGGAACAGGCGGGGAGGTACAGTCATCCAAAATGGCTGTCGATAAAAGAAGTTACTAGACTCACCAGAAAGAGACAAACACCACCATTTTGACACACAGGAACTTTCCCACTGGTCTGATGGGGGCCAGTTCCTCCCTCAGAGCCTTGTAGAACAGCACCAGACAATACATGGCAAACTGAGACAAAGAGAGAGGTCGGTGAAAGACAGATATCCCAAACTGAACCGACAACTAAACGCTACGGTCTTTTATTTCTATGGTCGTCCCGTGTCGGAAAGCCAGCGAGACACGTCATACCAGCTGGGACATGTTGTTGAAGATCACCAAGTATGTCCACGCGTTGGTTGAGCTGAAGTTGCCTTCATCGTACACCAAACAGAGCTGGCATATCCTTCAGGACAGGGGTACAGAGAAAGCGAATGACGAAACACTAAACGAGGTCATCGAGTTGTATTACATCTGAATGCGACGGTGGCGCGGATGCACTTACAAGGCGATAACCGTCGTGACTGGTCGAACCACTGTGTACTGCAACACACCTAGCTTGCATCGCAACAGCAGCACCCTGAAACGGGAAAACGCACGGCATAAGAAACCACGTCCGGACAAAATGAATATTGTCGCCCCCCCCCAAACTATAAAACAGCATTATCCATCTTGCTGATCACCCGTTTGTTTTTTCATTTGTTATTATTAGTTCATTCGATCATCTTAAAACCAATAAGGTACCACGGAGAAAGATGCGACGAGTGCGGCTAAAATCGCAGGGCAACAACTTTATTTGAAATACCGAGTTAACAAAAAAGGCCAATGCTGACTGTTCTTCTGGGGAATTTTTCCTTTAATCGAAACCATGTTGATCATCTTGTAAACGGGTCTGGTTCTGGTCTTAATCATTTACAGGCAGACATGCTACATGATGCTATGGTTGCCTGACTCGGGCTTGTTTGGACCTGGCAGAGTGCAACGAGGACCCAGGAGGCTTCCAGCACTCAAACAAACACCTGGAAGGTGAACCGTCTAAAAACAGAGGTCATGCAGGCTGGAGCCTTTTTAACCCACAGCATCCTGTTTTGATTGTGATCCTGAAATACAAAGTAATATTTAAAAACTATCTACGTGGTGTTGAAACATTTGTGTGTGTTTTCTACCCATAATCCTTAAAGATCTCTAGTTGTCAGAACACAGAAAGAGGTTTATCGTTGCACAGTAAAGTATGAATAATAAACTGCAAACCAATAGCAGATGGTAATGAAAATATTCTATCTCCTCATACACTGGCCATGTTTGTGCAGTACGGCCAATGTCTTTACCTGTTGTCAATCCAAATGCATAGCACAAACAGATCTGGTAGCAGGGCCGGTTCATTACAGTGCAAAGGTAAGAGAAGAACTACAAATCCAATAAACTCACTCTCCCATGGGCCACGGTGGGCAGCAGCAGAGAGGGGGCAGGTGTTTCTGCTGTTCCTGTACCTCCAGCATCAGGACCAGGCTGGGGTACTGGTCACCCAGGTAGAGGGGGGGGGGGGATTACACATTGTGTAGAGATATAAAAAAATACATTTACTATACTACTAAATCTAGCCAGGGTACCAGATCTTTTGGAGCTTGAGTAAGATGTACATCTGAAAAAGAGTGGCAATGTTTTAAAGGCTAACACAGACAGGTCTGGTACCAGGCTAGACTTAGTCAGGTCATGACAGGAATATTTACCTGGTTTCCCAGGTAGTTGAGTAGGAAGATCATAAAGTTGTATATGACGTAGGCCTCGTAGCACTCCCTACAGGTGTCCACGTAGATGGCAATGTTGGGGTACTTCAATGCGATCCACTGTGGGTGGTTGTGTGCGTTTGTGTGTGTGTGTGCGTGTGTGTATGTGGGGGGGGTGTTATAAAAGAGTCATTACAACATGGGCATTTCCATAGAAAATTTGACATGAGCACATAACGATAGCATTTGCCTTCATTGTGCATCTATACATTGCACATCTGTATTTCGCATCTGTAACATACATTATACTTAATACTTGTACATTCCTGCCCTCTTCTATTTGCACTTATGGTTAGATGCTAACTGCATTTCGTTGTACTGTACTTGTAATTGTTCAATGACAATAAAGTTTAATCTAATAACATGTGGTCCCAAATCTTCCAAGTACAGCTTGGGGTTGTATGTTCTGTTTAAATTTGTAATGGCATGCTAATAGAATTGGCAATCTGAGTGTCACCATCATTCTGTTACTGTAGAGTTGTTCTTATCTCTGATACTTTCCATGAGGCCCTCTTGAATAATCAGACAGTGACATTTGTAGAGTGACGTTTTTGTAAAGCTGCTTTGTCCACACGAGAAATAGTATAATGGAGATCTTGTGATAGTGGGGACATTGAGTGTAGCAGTTACATGCTACTGTAATTGTGTTAGCGAAATCAGTTGAAATTGAAGCCCCATGCTCATGACTAAGACACTTTCATTTAGAATACTCCAGGAGCTGAAGTGTCAAACCGCTTTGTAATTGTTGATTCAAACATGGATAAACACCTTGCTACATATATTTGACCAAAAAGAGGGTATTGCTTACACTGTCCAAACTGTATATGGGTACCATCCATAATATTCTGTCAAAAAAAGAGACGAGATCAAATACTAATATAAGTGGGTTCTACTATCGCACATAATTCAGGACAAAGAAACAAGCCCATTCTGGTCATAGCCCAAAGCTGTAGCAGAGTAGACTTACCTGATAATAGGTTTCTGGAGCTCTGGTTGAGTATAGTGCACGAGATGTTGCAGAATTCCCCACAGAGATATGGGTATGGTCATGAACACGAATATCCCGGCTATAAACCATGCTTTGTTATGTGTGCCAACCTGAAAAGCGTAAAGTTGTCTATAATGAACATAGAAACAGGCTATTCAATGTCAAATGATGATATGATTTGAGTGCAACGATAGCTACCCACGCACCTCTGATTTCTGTAGTTCCCATATGCACAGGGGTAGGACCACAAGGACAACCAGAATGTATAAAAGAACAACCAGAGGGCGAATCCACCTTCTCCAATTCCCACAGGTGCAAGGCATCTTTCTTTGTTTAGGTGAACTAGCTAGCCACAGTAGGTTAGCAAGCTTTCTACATTCACTAGACTAAATATTTCAAACAGGCTAGGTTGCTGACAACAAAGCTGCTAGCAAGCTACCTAGCGTAGCTGGCTGTAACTACTAGCTATAACGTTTAACTAAAATGCCTTGGTATGACTAAACCGGCTCGTTTCAAAGGCGCTTTTTAATGCATAGATATCGAAAACCCATTTCCAAACCAATTTAGCTACAATGTTAAGCGTAGTTAGGTATTTAAGGTTAGCTAATGCTAAATAAGTATTTGGTATGTAACTTAGTTAGCTAGCGGGCTAGCTAGTCAGCTGATTCATGATTCACGATGTAAACAAAACATTGAATCCACGTTTTATCCATTCTGACGGCAATATCGGCGAGCATTTCTTACACTATGATGGTCTATCTTATAAAAACAACTGGTGAAAAGGCACTTCTTCCAAAAATAACTATAAATTCTAAAACGTTCTAAATATAAAAAATAGTTTTTCAATAAGTGGTGGTTCCACTTCCTGTTGTTTTCCAAGACGATTCTTGGGCATGCTGGAATCTGATTGGATATGACCTGTTACGAATTTTTGGGCGCAGAGTTTTGGTTGATCTGCAAGCAATGTTTATGTATTATCCACTAGATGGCAATGCAAATCAGTTCTCAATATTGGATAAGGGGAAAAGATGATTTGGGTATGTACAGATTTCTAATTCGCGTACAAGCCTTTTTGGGACTGTTAAAAGTACTAATGGCAGAACAACAATAGCCAAATGCTTAAATACTTTTCTAGAATGTCTGCTCATTTTCATGCCGGTGATTGCATTTCCTTGACCTGTTTTTAATAGAATGATCATCAATTAACACAAAATGATATAGGCTTTTGGTTTTCAGATCCCCAACGTAACATGTGCGAATGCAGAGAAAAAAGTCTACAAACCTCTGAGCAGCGCCGCGTTCATATTAAATGCGAGGACACGTTGGGTTGTGATCAATTCATCCGGGACTCACGGTGTAGGAGGGCATACAATTATGATCATTTGACGAATGTTCAGTATTTTTAGTTTTTTGTTTATTATTGTACATTTGTTAATATTTCTGTACTTTAAAAAGCGTTTACATTTTGCAAAATGCCACTGTAAATGACCGATAGCTTTTGAAGAATATCTTATTTTCTCCCCATTTTGTGCCTTTCGTATTTGTATTATCAGTAAAGTCGCTTTTTATATGTGATCGATATCTACGGATAAAACGTTTTTTTTATCTTCATAATGCTTCACATTGAATTGTAACTTCTCACATACGTCTATTATTATTTGTGCATCCACTGACTGTATCTATATGGGGTTTGGCCTCTCGTTATTTCTCTCCCTCTCTGTCGCTCACACGAGTGTGGCCTGAAGAAAAATGGTTTTAATTAACATTCCTAAGAAGTGAGAAATTTTGGAATAGTGTGAGAGTGTACTATACATCACAAATCTCCTGTCATACAAGAAAAAGCTTACAGGGAGGTGCAAGTTAACCCAAAAGTAACTGTAAACCATTTTTCCCAAAAATGAGATCAATGAAGAGAAATGCTGGATGTAGGCCTACTACAAATATATTTGGCTGGAGTAGCGTTGCTTTTTCTTAGACCATTTCAACTTTAAACCATCGCAAGGCATTCACTGAAAAAACAAAACCACCATCAGTGTACCGTCCTAGTAAATACAGATCTGTTAAACAATTGAAATAATTAAATCACCAAAAAAAATCCCCAACGCATATAGTAGCTGTGGCGTAAGTAAATCGTCTGCATTCAATTAGACTCGCTTCTTTGTGCAAACTCATGTTCCAATTTATAGTCCAGTTAAAAGTTTCTCAAGTTTTCCACTGAAAACATGGACTTAGTGGAAAATATGATCTGAGTCTAGTTCAGTGCAGGGACGTACCATTGAAAACCTACTATTCTTAAGGGAAAATTCACTGCAAAATACTATTCAGTATTTTAGAATTTTTGCATCTGGAGATTGATCGATTGAGCCTGCTGTCTGATCTAAAATTAAATGTTTTTAGATTGTTTTGTAGCAATTATTGTGGCCTTAAATGGGATTTCCCCAGGGGATAATGGTAGAAGCCAGTGTTTAGGGCCTGTCTATTTTGCTTTTAGTGTGCAGCCAGTGACGTCAGATGTTGAAAATCCCTAAAAGATCGCTATGAATTTCCGATATTGCGGTTTGCTTACAACCGGGAAATGTAGATGGCTCGTGTCTTAAGGTGAAAAGCACAAAAGCTCGTTTTGCGTCACGTGAGGAGATGCACAATTTTGATGGCATTTATTAATACCATATTAAGGCACATGCTGCGTGTAGGAAAGTATTGCAGTGGCAAAATACCAATTTAACAGTCGTGTATTGTCAGGCACCAACCAAGGAACCTCGAGGATGGGCACCAGACACATTTTATAAGCCCCGACATTATGACGGCATTAACCTTTCCACAAGGAGTGCAGATGCTGGGTTAAGTTGACAAGGCCTGCAAAATAAAATCATTAACATTGATCTACCTCATCATTACCTAATTTATTACATTTGTTCAGTTCTGGGAATGCATTCCTTGATTTCAAGGAGGCCTCCTGTTGCTGGCAATTCTTCTTCCACAATAGCTGTTTTGCAATTTTTCTAGAAGATTCTTCACTCACACAACATTCTACAAAGTCCTAGAAAGAGCCTGGGGAGGAGAAGTGTATCACTATGAATCTCTCAACTTGTTCAGGGTGCATGTGTTTAATGAGTGGAGGCAGAACTTTCCTTTGAGTTGCACCATCCAACCCCAATCGTTTCACTAGCTACTGCCCCACAGTCACAGAAATCACTGGTTGTTAACAGACAGATTGTTCATGAATTTTGAATTGATCCTTTTGGCTTTTATGAATTAGAAATGGTCTTTGCCACCACTGTTGTGAGAGTAAGCTAGTGCTGTTGTGGATTATAGCTTGGAGGGACTGCTATGTAAAATGGCATAAGGAGAACAGCCATTTAAGGGCTGGGCAGGATAAACATGTGCTGTGTTTGATCAAACTGAAAATATATTTGAGCACAATGTTAGCTCCAGAAGATTACACTGAATCTTAATTTCACAATTTAAAATAAGTAATATATATAATTGGTTGAAAATCACACAGAAGCTATATAGTAGCAGGATTTGTTTAGAAATATGAGTAAACTAAAATGTTATGGGCCGGTTATCGTGAAGTGTCTAACTGTTCTAGTATAACTTCCCCCTTTTTCATCTACAACCCTGTTTCCAAATAAGTTGGGACGCTGTGTAAAATGTAAAGAAAAACAGTATGCAATGATTTGCAAATCTTTTAAACCCAATATTCAATAGAAAAGAGTTCAAAGACGACATATCAAATATTGAAACTGAGAAATGTTTTTGCTTCTTGAAAAATATATGCCCACTTTGAATTTAATGCCAGCAAAACGTTTAAAAAAAGTTGGGACAGGGGCAACAAAAGACTGGAAAAGTTGTGTAACGCTAAAACAAATCCTGGTGGAACATCTCACAACTAATTAGGTTAATTGGCATCAGGTCAGTAACATGATTAGGTTTAAAAATAGCATCCCAGAGTGGACGAGTCTTTCGGAAGTAATGATGGGGAGGGGTTCACCACTGTAAAAGACTGCACAGGCAAATAGTGCAACAATTTAAGAATAACGTTAACTCTTTGCAAAGAGTTTGGGGATCTCATCTTCTACAGTACATAATATCTTAAACCTGCCTGCAGTCCAGACCTGTCACCCATTGAAAACATTTTGCGCATTATGACAAAAAATATGACAAAGGAGACCCCGAACTGTTGAGGAGCTGAAATCCTATATCAAGCAAGAATGGGAATACATTTCACTTTCAAATCTACAGCAATTGGTCTCCTCAGTTCCCAAATACTTACAGAGTATTGTTAAAAGATGAGGTGACGCAATGGTAAACATGCCCCTGTCCCAACGTTTTTGAAATATGTTGCTGGCATCAAATTCAAAAGCACCATGTATTAAATGTATACATTTGATATGTTGTCTTTGTACTATTATAAATTAAATATAGGGTTAAACAATTTGTGCATCATTGCATTCTGGTTTTATTTGCATTTTACACAGCGTCCCAACTTTTTTGGAAACAGTGTTGTAATTCAATTCATTAGGACATGAAAGGCAAAACTAAGCCTGGAATAGACCTCTTTATGAATCCGGGCCTTGAAGAGATACAGTAGGAAAATCAAATATGCACTGGAGCCATTCTGTCTGATTGTTGGCTGCCATCAGCGAAATAGTATTAGCCAAAGTGCACCTCCTTTATCAGGGAAACACACCGGTCTGGAATTATTCACAGATGACTTATTTATCTTAACCTAATACATCTGCCTAAGGCCTGTGTGTTAGGAAGTGTCTCTTCAGCTACTCCTAATCAAAGTATCAGATTGGAATATAATTGGTTATTTGCATGACCTACAAAACCTTATGAGTTTTGAATTATGTGCATTTTGAACATCATATACTGTCTGTGTATTTATTTGGTTTTTTTTTTAAATCAAAAAAATGTTATACAGTGGATATAAAAAGTCTACACACCCCTGTTAAAATGGCAGGTTCTTGTGATGTAAAAGAATGAGACAAAGATAAATCATGTCAGAACTTTTTCCACCTTTAATGTGACCTATAACATGAACAATTTAATTGAAAAACAAACTGAAATCCTTGAGGGGGAAAAATAAAAAACTCACAATAACCTGGTTGCATAAGTCTGCACACCCTTAAACTAATACTTTGTTGAAGCACCTTTTGATTTTATTAGAGCACTCAGTCTTTTTGGGTAGGACTCTATTAGCATGGCACATCTTGACATGGCAATATTTGCCCACTCTTCTTTGCAAAAGCGCTCCAAATCTGTCAGATTGCGAGCACATCTCCTGTGCACAGCCCCCTTCAGATCACCCCACAGATGTTCAATTGGATTTAGGTCTGGGCTCTGGCTGGGCCATTCCAAAATATTAATCTTTTTCTGGTGAAGCCATGCTTTTGTGGATTTGGATGTGTGCTTTGGGTCATTGTCGTGCTGAAAGTTGAACTTCATCTTCAGCTTTCTAATGGACGCCTGAAGGTTTTGTGCCAAAATTGCCTGGTATTTGGAACTGTTCACAATTCCCTCCACCCTGACTAAGGCCCTGGTTCCAGCTGAAGAAAAACAGCCCCAATGCATGATGCTGCCACCACCATGCTTCACTGTGGGTATGGTGTTCTTTGGGTGATGTGCAGTGTTGTTTTTGCGCCAAACATACCTTTTGGAATTAGGGCCAAAAAGTTCAACCTTGGTTTCATCAGACCATAACACATTTTCCCACGGGCTTTTGGGGGACTTGATGTTTGTTTTTGCAAAATTCAGCCGGGCTTGGATGTTTTTCTTTGTAAGAAAAGGCTTCCGTCTTGCCACCCTACCCCATAACCCATTCATATGAAGAATATGGGAGATTGTTGTCACATGTAGCACACAGCCAGTACTTGCCAGAAATTCCTGCAGTTCCTTTAATGTTGCTGTAGGCCTCTTGGAAGCCTCCCTGACCAGTTTTCTTCTCGTCATTTCATCAATTTTGGAGGGATGTCCACTTCTTGGTAATGTTTCTGTTGTGCCATATTTTCTCCACTTGATGTTGACTGTCTTCACTGTGTTCCATGGTATATCTAATGCTTTGAAATTCTTTGAAACCCTTCTCCTGACTGATATCTTTCAACAATGAGATCCCTCTGACGCTTTGGAAGCTCTCTGCGGACCATGGCTTTTTCTCTGAGATGCAACTTAGAAAATGTCAGGAAAATCCTACTAGAACAGCTGAACTTTCTTTGTGATTAATCAGAGTCACTTTAAATGATGGCAGGTGTGTAATGACTTCTATTTAACATGTTTGAATGTGATTGGTTAATTCTGAACACAGCCACATCCCCAGTTATAAGAGGGTGTGCACACTTATGCAACCAGGTTATTGTAAGGTTTTTATTTTTCATTTTTCCCCCTCGAAGATATCAGTTTGTTTTTCAATTGAATTGTTCACATTATAGGTCACATTAAAAGTGAAAAAAGTTCTGACATGATTTATCTTTGTCTCATTCTTTTACATCACAAAAACCTGGTATTTTCACAGGGGTGTGTAGACTTTTTATATCCGCTGTATATACACAGTACCAGTCAAAGGTTTGGATGCACTTATCCACTTCTGTGGGTGAGTGTGTCCAAACTTTTGAACAGTACTGTGTATTCTTATTGGAAACAGACATTCATATTTCCAGTCACCGAAGTGCATCATAGAAGTGCGTCATAATTCACTCTGTTTAATATCAATCTGGATCTGGAAACAGTGGACAGATATTTACGAATGCTGTGTGTTTCTGAGATAACTTGCATGAAAGATGAGGTCACCTACGCCTCCTGAAATAGCTCAGCGTAGCCTGACAATCTTTTTGGCTCAGTAGAGTATGCCTGTGACAAAGCGGTTTGGAAACAAAGGCATGCAGTGTTTTTGACTATCAATATGTTAATTATACTATTCTGAGGTTGGGGTGATCCCTGAAAGAAGATGCAGGACTCGTCTGATCTAATTCCTATGGCATGAGATAGATTATTTATACTTAACACTCATCTATTACTGCAATGCCAAACCTGGGTTCAAATACTTTTAAAAATCATTTAAAAACTTCAAAGATGGCTTTTATTGAGCTGGCTTGGCACAATACAGCTGATGGTGTAGTTCGAAAAATGACAGGCCCCTCCTTTCTGGTTTTGACTAAATCCAACATAAAAATAATTTCTACTTATTCCAAGTAGTATTTGAACCCATGTCTATTGGTACAGCTGTGCAATGCTGAGAGACAAGTAGAGGCCTGTCAAAGGGTACAGGCTATTTTCAAAGACCGTGGGGATTTGCTTCAAAATGACTATTCCCTTGTTGCTTCTATTGCTAGCCATTGACTTAGACATACTTAGACCTCAGTGGTTGATAGAGTTGTTGAGGGTTTGTTGATGTAAAATCTTGTTCGTAAAATTAAATCAACCCTATAAGATTGTGCTTTACCATCATTCCTTAAATCTGAGTACACACGTTATGCAGCAAATACAACTTAATTGAGAATGAACGACATGACACGAAACCGGTGGAAACTATTAATTTCAGATGTTTTTCCTATATGGATCTGTCCTAGTTTCTTTGACTCCTGTTTCTCCCCAAAAAGATGTCTTGACCGTGCTCTCCGCTCACAGCCACAGATTTTGTGTCTTTATCGACCCATCCTCATTCAGTTTAACGGAAAGACCTGACATTATTGTGCTTTAAGCGTCTTCCTGAGTGGAAGTGGCACCAGAGAGCATGGAGTTTGAACCCTGCCGAGTCATTCGTCAGGCTTCTTTCTTCGGCAGGGAACAGCCTGTACTGTTCAAGAACCCTGAGATGGCTTCTCTCTTTCTCCACACACACATGCACGCAGGCACACACACACGTTAAGCGCTCTTATGCCTTGTCCGGCATGAACAGTGAATGGTCTTCACTTGGTCCAGTTCACCATGGGTTCTGTATGGAGAACCTCTTTGGCCCCATGAGATCCCATTTTATTCGCTTTTAAGCTTTATTCAATTCGTTGCTGGCAACAACCAAGTTTCCCATCAATTTCTGCGGACCCATAACCATCATCTCTCATTTGCTTTTTCTGGCATTCTTCCTTTCTTCCCAGTCTCTCCTGCCCTCTGTTTCTCTGCTGAAAAACAGGAACATGTTTTGTATTTTTTGCAATGCATTTTTTGCTTAACTGTTTCATAAAAGCCAGACAATCTATTACTTCAACAACAAGTGTTTTCAAGCTTCCCAGACAAGGACAAAAATATGTCTGTGTATTGTTTTGCAATGAATATGGCTATTTTCAGAATAGATCAAAAGTATTCAGACCCCATCACTTTCTCCACGTTTTGTCAAAACTGAAATATCTCATGTGCATAAGTATATTTTTGATTCTTCCTCGCTTTCCATGTCTAAGCCTTTGCGCTGATCTGAAATAAAAGCTACATCCTGCAGCCTGGATTAAGTTAGCAGAACGAGATGTGTTTAAACATCTCCCTGGGAGCTCTAACAGCAGTTAGTCACTCATACAGACTGGATTGCATTCTCTCTGGTCTCTCCTGGCAGCTCAGTTCACATCCTCTAAATTGAAATGGTAACCCTGAGGGCTGCGTTGCCTAGCGAGCAGGTCATAGTGCACTTCAAATCATTCCCAGACCAGCTTAGTTTCTTTCCCACAGACACTGAAAAATACTGAACAAAAGAGGCACCTTGTGCTCTCAGAAAAAAATAAGCATGTCAATAACATGTCAATGCTTAACCCGCGGGAAAGCTTGCACTTACAAATACCAGTGGAATTGTAATGGATATCAGTACAAAGGTCACAAATAACACAGGGCCAAAATGTCTTATACACTTACAAAGGATTTTATTGGGATAAACAGCAGCATTTCTGTATGTAACATGAGATCGAAATGTGTCAAAATCAAAATATTACATTGATACAAATTCCTATGTAGTAATACGTATAGGATCCATCTGGAATTAACATTATAGTGGTAAAATACTGTAAGATATGGCCGTTCTGATGTAGATAGTGCTACCATCACTCCAACTTAAAAAGTGCACGAAATCAAGTACACACACGCACGCACACACACGCATGCACACACACACAGAAACACACACACGCACACACACACACACACACACACACACACACATTAACTGTATTCATAATACATGTATTCACATATCAAATGTATAAGGCAGCATAGTATGTAGATAGCAGATATAATTTTACCACAACCAAATAAACATCAAATTCAAAATCCTGCCCCAGGCAAAAGACAATGAATTACCATATTCTTTATGATGAAGTACATGACGAAATAAAACAATGGACAAACTTTGTAAACCTTACTTGACATACAGTTTACAAGCATATACCATAGCTGTAATTGTTAAAATATTGGTGTTTTGTGAAATTCACAGTGTTGCAGGGATTACGGTTTTACCCCCTCCTTTTTTTGGTGAGAACTTGCAGGCCCCTGTTTAACTAATCCCCGCAGTGGACTAAAGCATGAGACGTACTCATTCTTGATGTGCTATGATGCTTGTCGCGTCTGGAAATGTTCCCACAACTAGCTTGTATACTTCAGCTAAGCTAAGCAACTAGCTTGTATACTTCAGCTAAGCTAAGCAACTAGCTTGTATACTTCAGCTAAGCTAAGCAACTAGCTTGTATACTTCAGCTAAGTCCAGGGAACCTTTGGCCTTCATGGCTCCCTATCCCTATACATAGTGCAACAGGCTTTGACTGTGCTCTGTGTTGGCAATTTGGTGCCACTTTGGAAACACGCTAAAAGAGCTCCTGGAGTAACTCTTCTCCTTTAGGGATACTCAGCTGGACGCAGCACTGGGTCTGTACTGTATTAGGCTACTCTGAGAAATTCAAGGTGACACAAGGCACCTTTTCGTTAAAATAGTTAGATTTTGCTTTTTCTTTCGAACATTTTTTGAAGCCTGACCAAAGAAGTAATACATGTCTTAATACTTGTTGGTACATTTGAGTAAAATTAATATAATTCTGTACTGGAACACCCGCTTACATGGGAGAGAAAAAGGACTTTCCCTTTATATTATAACCCCCAAATAAATTCACAATATTCACTGGACACCAGCTTTGAAGATTTCTTAAGGAAAGGTAACGTCAGTTTACACAACGACCACCATATTTGGCCAATGAAAGAAGAAGCTACCCATACTTCAAAACACAGGCAATTCAATAGTGTGAGATTCCCTCTCTTCTATTGTTGAGGAGCCACCAGTACAAGAGGGGCAAAGGGCGGACCATTCTGTCCTCATCCCTTTGTTAACCTCTCATCCCCTCTGACAAGGAGAGCTCTGGCCTTCCTTCCCGGCGCTCCTGCTGCTTCCTGGTTCGTCCCGGCAGTGCTGCCCTTTATGTGAACGGGACAACAAGTTAGTCTCTCGGCTCCTGATTGGCCGGCCATTTATAACCTACGTTCAGCTGCATCCTGTCAGCCCCCCCCAAACCCCAGTTGTCTACTCTCCTTAAACACTCCTTTCGTAGGACTGTAAAGCTTTGTACTCTTCCTCAACGTCCCTCCCTGGGAAAAGGGAATAGGAAGCGCCACTGTGGGAAGTCTGTCAGCATGTATGTGTCATGGAGAGAGAGAGAGAGAGAGAGAGAGAGAGAGAGAGAGAGAGACTAAATACTGTTCCGTGCTCATGGTGGCTTTGTCTTTACATCTGTATGTATGAACTCTATTTGCTTTCCACCTGATCCTAGGTCAGTCTGTAGAGCTGCCCGGCAATGTCATGTGGTGAAGTGTTGTTATGTTTAAAATGTGTGAATCTCCCTCGCTCTCTCTGTGGTGACGCCTCAGAGGTTTTGCCCGGTGTCCGACTGAGTTCAGAGGACGTTATCTTTTTTGCTGAGTTGCTGTAGTTGTAGTGAGACCTCCTCGTCCACAGGGGGCGTCACCATCGGTAGTGGTCAGTCGCTGTCCTTGCGGAGGCTACGGTCCGTGTGGAGGTTGGCCGGCTCCGGGCTCTTGCACTGGACACTCGTCCCGTTCCCGTTTTGCCCGGTGCTGGTGACCGTTGCGTCCGAGTGACACCAACAACACAGGCAGGACTAGAAAGAGAGACAGGGAGTTATGCCGCTGTGACCTCGCTGTGTCGACACCCACTGAGTCCTTGGTTTGTAGCATTCTTGCTCTCATAGACGAGGGAGGCTGAAAGGCACTTCTCTACCACTAACAGTGATGGGGGGTGTAAGTGCAGGCTTGTGTAATGACCGCTCGGGAATTCTCACTCAAACATTGTACCGTGCTACGTAAAATGACATCTGCTTACAGTGTGGGAAGTGGAACACTTTTTTCTTTCAATACTCTTACCCCCACCTTTGCAGAGAGCGGATGAGGCACATTCAGGGTCTGGGAATTGCTGTTATGAGCAAGTCTGGTTATTGCGTCTCATTCCTCCTCGCTCATTCACCCTGTTTCTTCCTTTCTTTCACTGTTGCTCTTTACACTCTCTTTCTGCTCGTTTTTTTTCTCTTCCCTTTCTCTCAGAACCATAGATGGGGCTTATCTCAAGCACAGGTCTCTCTAACAGATATGTGCAGTTTTGTGACCTCACCCACTAAATAAGTTAATAAATCACTGCTTTGCAGTTTCTTCAAAGAATGTCACACCATCAGCACAGCCACAACTCACAGCTCCAGGGCCATGGAGACACGAAGAGGATTTGTTTTTTATGTTGGGGGGCTAATAATATGGGGAGAAAATAAGACAGATCTAGAAACAGAGAGGGGGAGGGAAATGTGTGACTAGCACAGCTGTAGGAATCAACTGTACCTTGAAGCAGTTTTTGAACTTTTTGCTGATAAAGTAGAGGATGATGGGATTGATACAGGAGTTGATGGTCGCCAGGTTCATGCTGAGATAATCCAAGACCAACAGAAAACTGAAAGTAAAGAATAAAAAAACATGTTTAGAATATTTGACTGAACCTCCACTACATTTGTTCTCATTTCAAACCTTTGGAATTCTCCAGTTGCAGAATAACAAATAACGACATTGTCTTATTTGTTACGCTTGTCCTTCTGGATCCCACCACGAGTTTACATTTACAAACACTCTGTGCTTTAACCTTGTTTATTACCAGATAAGCAAACTATGAAAAAATTCTCAGTTTTAACAACAACCCGATAGCAGTTGCATATTAACTGTCTTGCTCAGGGACAGAAAAAAAGGGTGTTCCAACTTGCCGGCTCAGGGGATTTGAACGAGCAACCATTCAGTTAGTGGTCAAATGGTTTCACTGCTAGACTACCCTGACTCCTCTAAGATGATGAAAGCCAGTCAAACATGATTGCAATAATCATGAATAAAAAATAAGAACAATAATTCATCTAATTGGAAAAATGCTTTTCTAAAACCCGAGACGCTGATGAAGATAATAATAGTATGCTTTTCTGAAGCATGTTATTATCAGTCTTTAAAAGGTTTTTCAGTGCTATATGTCAGTGCTAGAAGTGACTTCTACAGCATGTCACCCATTTCTAGTCAGTTGTGCCCTGGGGGTCCTGAAGGGAGATGGACCTGGAGGAGTGAAGGGTGCGTGTTGGGGAGGAGGGCAGGATGAATTCAGACAGACACTTGGGTCCAGAGTTATGGGAAACCAGGACTATAGAGCCAACGGGTGAGAATATGGGGAGTTCATGGGAGAAATGTGTAGGAGGACAGGCGCAGCAGGAGTTCTGGACATATTTCAGCCTCCTTAAGTACTTGGCAGACACTCCAACCGAAAGGGCATTACAATGTTCCAGACGGGATGAGGGGAAAAAATACATGGATGAGTCGCTCAGCCTGCAGGTTGTGACGGCACAATTTTGTCATCTCTCAACGTTCCGTGGATGGTGCCGGGTTCCTTTGGTCACACCGCGGGCGGTACTCACCTGAGCAGTTCACACCGTCCGGCGTCTCCCTGGTTGTAGACCAATTTCTTCAGGAGCCTGCTAAGGTGAAGGGGAAACCAGCACAGGGCGAAGATCAGGACCAGGCAGAACACAGCTTTGGCCACTTCACGTCTCTGGGGGGAACAGACGAACAACAACATTGGACTTGGCGACAACACCGACAAAATTTTAAAACCTGATAGAGATGAGAAATGTTAAGTTGCAAGAGACAGTAGGGAGATAGATAACCGGCTGGTTCGTGGAACTTAAACGGGAGAGGCCTGGGAAACCTAAACTTAAAAAGACAATACACGCAATAATTATACAGCAAAACCTTTAAACAGAAACATTACATAATAATTACAGAGTAAAACCCCATAAGAGACAAAACACACCATAATTATAGAGCAAAAAAAGAGACACAACACACCGACACCCTATGGTAAAACACACCAGCTACTAAAACAACCGAGGAGAAGTCAGAAGAAATCTAGAAGATCTAACGCTACTTTGAGTGGAGAGCGCGCCCTTGGTTATGTGTCGTCAGTTTGACA
Organism: Esox masquinongy; assembly: GCA_016801175.1. Taxonomy (NCBI): domain Eukaryota; kingdom Metazoa; phylum Chordata; class Actinopteri; order Esociformes; family Esocidae; genus Esox; species Esox masquinongy. Next base: position 13,542 of record JACXGI010006364.1, on the reverse strand, counting down.
GGCCAGAGGGACGGAAAGGCGCCCTCCTGAAAAGACACTAGTCGGGACTACGTCTGGAAATTTGCTGCACAGTACAAAACAACCTGGGTGGTCTCACCTGCGCGTAACGGTGTGTTTGGCGTGTGTGTACCTGTTTGAGGTGTTCACTTAGGGCGATGCGTAGGCTGCCGTTCCTGTGGTTGAGCATCTCAAAGGTCATCAGCGTGTAGAAAACGGCCGTGCACATCAGGGGAACGCAGAAATAGAACCCGAACAGCCACCAGTCCTTCATTTCCACGTAGTCCTGTGGGGAAGACACAACAGGAGGCGGGTGTCGACACGGAGAACAGGGATTGTTCCCGGCAGGCGAAACTGGACGAAGCCGGTTTGCTTTAATTTGTTTTGCACCGTATGTGTCCAATCAGTAGTCATACGGGTTTTGGTAAGTTTTCTGGAGATGCAGATATCATTGAGGAGGCATTTGGCTACCGAATAAATGTTCCTGTGTAACCACTCATGCACATACATGAAATGATTCGATTCCTCACTGTAGGAAGGTGAGATTGGACACGTGTGTCCTATTGAATGTGGCTTTAAATGATACAACCTTAACCTTGGCATAGCTTGGCCACGACACTCGATCTTGAGCGATCTGCCGGAGAGAATAGAGGCTGTGTGCTACGTAATGTGCAGAGCACACATGTGGCTCAGCTTGAAGGAACCATACATCAGTGTTAATTGCAGTTGTGGCCTGCAATCAATTATGTTCTTCAGGCTTGTGAACAAAGAAAGTTATATCTCCTCAGAGATTTTCTCGGAGAGGGGGAAAAACGTATGGACCTAAGTCAGACCTGGGTTCAACGATTACTTAAAATAAAAAATTTATAAAAGCTTGTTGTGCCGGGGGGTGCATTAAAGTTTGGGACTATTCTATTGGTCTTTACAAGTCTTTACACAGCCAAAATATTTTACATAGTATTTGAATGCAGGTCTGACCTCTGAATGTTTTCATTCATCATACATTTTTTGTGAATTATTCAGATAAAAAAAAAATGTTTCTTCCATTTATTATGCATTTACTGCATTGTTTTTACATTGTCCTAAGGGAACTGGCCAGTAGGCATTTGGATGAATAGTCGGAACCTTGTATATCCGGCTCACATGGCAAATAATTCTTTCTCATAGGTCAGTGTGAGGATGTACCCCCAAGTCATGGGTTGTCAGTTAAGGTCCAACTTGTACCGACATGAAAATAAACTTGGGGTTTAATACGGTCATTTAAAGTGCAGAACTGTCAGTGGGAAAACGGTCGTACCTCCATGAACTTCGACGTGGGATTAAGCATACAGGTGTGTATGGAAATGTTGTTGTAGTCGAAGGTGATCATGTCGAAGCAGATGGCCTCCGGGACAGCCAGGACAATAGAGATCACCCAGATGGACACGATCTCCACAGCCGTCAGGAGCGGGATGCCCACTCCCTGGACCCGGCTCCAGGACGCCACCGCCCGGTACCTGGGCCGCAGAAGGACAAACAGAAGAGAGTCATGAGATGGGTACAGATCTGTGGGTGCTCCGAGGATTTATTTTATTTATACAGAGAAAACCAGCTGAGACTGAGGTCTCATTTGCAGTGGTGCCTCGTATTAAACAACAAACAATAAAAAAATGATTAAGAAAATATTTTAAAATCGATATAAAACACAATAAAAAAATCAAGTACAATTTCCTGTAATATGTTCAGTCAGACACAATATCCTTCATCCTAAGGTCATCCTACAGATCATTTAGAACCTCGAGAACCATCCAATCCTGCAATCATGTTTGATAGGAGCTGTTTTTCAATATAATTTTGGAGGTAAGATCATTTGGAAGGATGGGCTGGGATGTGGTCGGGATCCAACGGCAGCAACCAATACACATGAGGAGTGACCATTTTAATTTAAGGCCGTTTCGGCGCAACCAGTGCCCTCGACCCCTGGGAACCAAGACGTAAATGCTCTGCCCATGTGCGTACCGCGGTTACGTTCGGTAAATCCACTTGTGGAGCGTGTGATTCGTGCTCTAACCGCCTGCGCCTGGCAAGGAGGCCCGGCACACACTGTGCAACACTGCGCGATAAATGATAGAAATTAAGAAGTTAAGATTTCATGAACCACAGGCATAATCAATTGTTTATCTTCAGAATCTAATATTCATTATTTGTGAAGCCTCCAAACAGTCGTTGGCAGGAACTATGGTCTGTTTGTTGGCTCTTGTTTGCCGTGCTCCAAATTGTGTTTGCTTGTTTGTTTCATTAATAGGAGTCACTTGTCTAAATGTTTTAGTAAAACGATGCATCAAGATTTTATGGCCCGAATAATATATTTTTCATGATACATTTGAATACCCTTGTCAAACAACATAGTGGCATTTATATTTTACCATGATGATAATGTAGCCACCTTCTTCTTGCTCCCCCTCTTCACTAATCAATTTTTTAACAAATTTGTACCCCTTGGATTCGTAACATCACACAAATAAAAAATATATGTTTTGCAGGTGGAAACATATACAAAATGGATGACGGCATAAACAGCTGGATGATTGTACACCAAAGCCGGGGACCATTTTGGCTCATGAGCACCACTTTCAAAACTGCTGGCTGAAATAATACAAAAACCTTGAGTGCATCTTGTGTTTTTCCTGGAATGGAGGAGAGTGAGGTTGGCATACCAGTAGCATAGCAACCAAAACAACGCAATACGGGAAAAGCAACTTTCAAATTTGTCTTTCATTGAGAAGCATGTTTCCTCATCAGAATCTGGCCTGGTCCTTCACAAACGCAGCCAATAGAAAACAAGGAAGAGTAACTACATAGAGCAAAACTTTTAATTACTTTATAAGCCTCGGAAACAAAGTGCCTTTACCTCACTACCTCCACCAAGGAGTTAGTTACTTACTCCCTGTCGCTCCCTTTAGATCAAATAAGGGAATTCACTCATCTCTCCTGGGCAATTTGTCTCAATCTCTCCAATAGCCCGCAGTGAGTCATAAAGCCTTTACTGTTCAAGAAACACATTTGTTATGAATTTTAACAGGGAACATGTGACCTTTATTGATTTATCATGGTGAGTTGCAGGCAAATGCATTTAGCGAGAGATGTGTTTTTTTATATTTTAATTGAGGATTTTGCTTTGATGCATCAGTATTACAGTATAAATGTGATTACATTTTATGAGGAAAATTTTACTTCCATTTGGAGAGACACACAACGTGTCTTTCAAACACAGCGACACCATCCAAACGACGACAAAGATTCACAGAACTGAAAGAACAGAACAGAGTTCTACCGCAAACATTCCTGCCTGGAACTGTTGAAAACATGCTTTTACAAGATCACATTACGGTATTACATGCGGCAGACTATGTCTCTATGGGATATGGGGCACAAAGAACCACTTACAATGTCTGTCTGTCAGGTCAGTCACAGCTGTAGCTCATGCGTTTGCCTCTGTCAGGGTTCGTGCATGTCTCTAATGCTTTAAAACCCTTGCATTCACACTTATGTAGATCTTACAGAATCGCGGGCAGCTGGTTATCCCGATGCAGATGCAAGGAGTCACTCCCCCTCGGCTGATGTCACTCACCTGTCAACACTGAGGGCGCAGAGGTTGAGTACGGTGATTCCCACTGAGGCCTTCTGCAGGAACGGCACCAGCTTACAAAGACACCTCCCAAACGTGCTGTCGTTGAAGGGGAAACTTCCTACAATGAGCTTTGGAGGAGAGGGAGAAAAATAGAATAATGAAAAAAAAGATGTTCAGGAAGTGAATGTACACATAGGAAGACACCTGCTGTTTTATAAAACCCCTTAATAAAATATCCCAAATCCCTAATGCTCATTATTTTTACTGGCAGAAAAGCATGTAAAATACATTAATTTGACAATGAATTGGATAAAAAATTTTCTTTTTTTAAAGAAATCCATGGGCAGAATAATGATATTGGCCTAAACGTTGTAAGATATCCCTGACCAGGCTAATAAGTTCATACCCCTTTGGCTCCATTCTTAGGTACATCCCTTAACGACCAGCCTGTCTTTAAACACTCTATTGTACAGGGCCGGTTCTAGGCATAAGCGACATAAGCAGCCGCTTAGGGCCTCCGATCGCTAGGGGTTCTCCGACTGCGAGGGAGAGGGGGCCCCAAATCAACTTTGCCTAGGGCCCCCAAAAGGCTAGAGCCGGCGCTGGTATCAGGCTGTTTACAAGAAGCAGGTCATAACAGCCACATTAGAGAGATTTTATAGAGCGTCCCCTCATTTTGACTTTGAGCACAGTCAAACAGCCAGCCCATATGGTTTTCATAGACATGACACAGAACATCCAATCAGTCCTACAGTGAAACTTAACCAGAGCCAGTCCCGGAGACATCTTCAAAAGGTCCATCCTGTGTTTATTTGCACTTCCTGACGTCTCGAGGCAGAATTTGCGCAAGACGTGATCCCTCAGCAAAACATTTTGGACCTCTGTAGCACAGACTCCGCCACGGAGCCTTTGTCCCTGTGAAGTGGTCTTGGCACTGTGCGTAGAACAGGAATCAACACGGGCCAAACAGGGGGGTAAAGGTGGGATCAGCGCTTGTCTTTGAGAGGCTGGGCCAAAGGAAGCACTTCACAGGTGCATCCTGGTCTCCCATTGTTTACATAGAACACCGTCCTATCGAAGAGTCCCGGGACCGCAGGAGTGGAGTTGGCGGGAAGCGGGCTACGTCGCCATTTCTGTCCGCATCCGCACGCGCATGCGTGTTTTCTAGTAGTTGATGAAGTGTGGAAACCGTGTCAAAACAACGCCATAGGAAGCGAACTGGCACATGGCCTTGTATATTTATAGGCCGTGTTCTGGACTGAAACGGGGGTGGGTCGTATCTTTTCCTCTGCAGTACAAAGGAACTTTGTGATTCATCCTGCATCTGTGCAGCTGAATGAAAGCCGTACGCTCATAATAATAGTAATGACATTCTGGGCCGGGTTTTTAGCACTTCCACATGGGTCCACGTAGCGGGATCAACCCAATATGACGGTAATGCAAAACAGCCTTTCTAAAAGAGCTGAGCACTGCCAGTGTTCTACAATCAGTAAAGGAACGGAACCGGTTCCTTCTAATGCATGTGGACCAATTAAACACACAGCACACTACTTACTCTCAGAATCAATACTCCTGCAGCAGCAGGGCAGAACATCGTAAATCATCTGAGAGATCTTTCGGTCTGATGTTAAGGTGAACCCACAGGGGGGAACAGGCTCTGCACTTTAATGGACTGGAGTAACACGTGATCCGTCGTCTGACCAGGCTCGTGTGCTCTGTAGAGCGTTGGGTGGTTCGCTGGAGATAACGGAGAAGACATCTGGTTCTGTGGCAAAGTACGGGTCAAAGCAGTTTTGTGTGTGTGTGTGTGTGTGTGTATGTGTGTGTGTGTGTCGAGTGTGTATTCAGTGTGAAGCAGTTGCCGACACTAGTAATGGTAGTACTAATACCACTACTAATATTAATACAACTACTACTTTTAGTACTATTACTACTTCTAGTACTACTACTTCTAATAATACTACTACTTCTAGTACTACTACTACTTCTAATAATACTACTACTTCTAGTACTATTACTACTTCTAATACTACTACTACTTCTAGTACTACTACTACTTCTAGTACTATTACTACTTCTAGTACTACTACTACTTCTAGTACTATTACTACTTCTAGTACTACTACTACTACTACTTCTAGTACTATTACTACTTCTAGTACTACTACTACTACTACTTCTAGTACTATTACTACTTCTACTACTATTACTACTTCTAGTACTACTACTACTACTACTTCTAGTACTATTTCTACTTCTAATACTACTACTACTTCTAGTACTATTACTACTTCTACTACTACTACTCAGAATTCTTATCTTTGCTCAAATCTTGTTATTGCAGGGTTCAATAATGATATGTTAGGGGGTCACTACATTTTAGATTTAATTGCTCTTTTTTAAATTTGCATTATTTGTGAATATTATTTCCATAATTCAACGGAAGCAGGTGCGCCTCAACGATCCGCTGTTATTCCACTAGTACTGCAGTTATGAGACAATAGAATAATTTTGTAGAACAGTTCTGTATGCCAAGTCAATCGATCAAAGTTTCTCTTGTTTTCATGAGCGTGTTGTTATAGCAGTAGGGTGTGACTATGATCATTGTTTCAGTGTTTTGATATTGGTCCATTTTGGCTTTTACTCTAGACATTGTGCTTATTAAGTTGTAACTACGTTCGTTAATACTCATGAATACCGTTCAGACAAATGACAGAATAATTGCTTAGGTTAAATATGTCTCAGTTCTTATGGTGATGAGTTTATAAGTACTTGGCTGTAAGGGAAATAACCTAAACTCAGGATCAAATTGAACTGCTTTAATATAGCCAATTTACATTTTGCCCTGGTGAATATCAAGCATGTCATTTCGGATGTTACTGGGTCTACATGCTTTTAAAACACACAAGCTTCCTGCTCAGTAATTGGGGAATTCTGATTGTCCTTTTGCATTTTCCTGTCCATCCAACTTCACATGAATTTTTGAACTGTGTGGAAATGAGTTGCAGTTTTGTACAATGCTTTCAAATGGGTTCTTCTGAGAGGGTTGTGGGGGATGACACATGTTTGTATCGCTCGTTTCTTTGGTTTGGGTTTTGCCCAAAGATTTTTTTTTAAGACGCAATTACAACAAGACTTGATGCACACCGCCTCAGAAAAACCTCTCCGAGAGGTCCAAAACCTAGGGAGGGATTTCCACGTCTACGTCTATCTGTCCAGACCCACCCATCGTCAGCGCTCGTCCGCTTCCCTGATGCGCGGCACGGACAGCGCAAATGGCTCCCTTACCTTGTACGCCATGATGGGTATATCGATGGCGATGTAGATGAGGTCTCCCAGCGCCAGGCTGGCGATGAGCGCGTTGGGTCCGTTCCTCATGCACTTGTTCTGGTAGATGATCCTCAGTAGGGTGGCGTTGCCGACCATGCCCACCACAAAGACGATGACGGAGATCACGGTGTTGACATACACGAAGTAGCCCTTAATGGACGTGCCGGTGTCGCAGGGCCTTATCATGCTGATGTTCGCAATGCCGTCACCCGGCCTGGGCCACCGGTGGCTCCTGGTTTGGACGGGGGCGCCAGGCTTTGGGGCCTGGCTGCTGGTGCTTTGGAAGCCCAGCGGATGGATGGTGGCGTGGGTGTTGTCGAAGAGCCGCCGTGCCTCGTCGGCTGGGCCGTTGGTCTGACACATTCCCTGGTCGGCCAGGACGATCATGAGGCCCGTCGCCAACAGCACGTGTACAACTGGGGCGCCCATTATAGAACACCTTCCACGTCTTGGGAGATGAAGTGAGAAGGCAGAGGTGCCGATATATCCCTGGAGGGAGATGAGGACGGGGGAGGGGTAACGGCACACAGAGAGGGAGAATCGAAAGAAAAATAACGTTTAGGTTATCTCGACCAGCAAACCTGCCGGGAATTTGCTGGTCGAGAACAACCCAGCCACTTTAGAATATTGTCTGAATGATTTATTTCCCTGCACTGCAAATGAACTGTCAATCCAGGAGACACCTCAGAAACGGAGCCAAAACCAGAACATGTTGGTCAAAAGTTTGACAGCACAGTCTGTCCTCTCCCAATCGCTTGAGGAAGTGGAACAACTTCCTTAAAACTTTGCAATAGGAACTATTCGAACACCAACTTCTTTCTTATGAGACAGAACTCAGAGGTCAGGGGTTATCTGAAGACATCTTTATTGATGATCATCCAGAGAACATCTCTTTACAGTCAGGACAGGGAGTTCCTATGTGTCAGAGTAGGTATACCAAACACAAGTACCACACAAGCTTATATTCCTTAATTCATATGACCTACTGACATAGGCAGCCTAATTTGCCCAGTAACTGCTTTATAAACAATAGGCTCTTTAACTTCCTCCTACAAGCTCCTTCCAAAAACCAGACATGTTTCACAGCAAGTTGGAAACCTGTATCTCAGTTCCAGGAACTGCGCCTTTCGGCCCTAATCTCATCTACTGCTTCCCTGTTATCTACCCATTTCCTGCTCTCTTCACCTCTTGCCCTATGGTTTCAGAAGCTCGGCTCAGTGTCATTCCGCACACACCTTTTACAAGCAGTGTGTGTACCAATGCATAACACACAGCGTGCGATGCGCTTTCTTGATTTTGCCATGACAACTTAAACAAGGTTTTGCCACAGGGGGCAACAGATGGGAAGATGCCACGACAGGTTACCATTAGACAATGGGATGGCTGAGCCAATGAGGCGTCTCCTCTTAACTCAGTTGTTCCCGGAAGCACCAATCAGCGCAGGCTTTGTGTTAATAGGACGCTGGCTAAAGGCTACAAACACAAGTGCACACTCGCACACCCACAAACACACACACACACACACACACACACACAAACACAAAGCTAGAACTGAGGTTGTTGTTGTTTTAGGTTGTTTAGAAAATGAGCCCTCTGTGTGCCTTTCATCAGTGTGTTGTCCTCAGCGTGGCATTCATTCCCACTTCTGGTGACTGATATTCAGACGCAGACTAGCGGTTATAAACAAAGAGTCATTTTAACATGAAAGTATCCGATTGGGAACTACGTCTGGTCTGTTGTATATAACACAAACTACTTTCAATAAAAAAAGTATGAAGAAATGTCATCTGCCTCTTCATTTGAGCCCAAAACTTTGTTTGGTTTTAAAAGTGAAAAATGTACCTTCACATTTGGTTTAAGTTGAAATAGCAAATTATTACACCTTGTTTAATTTAAGTAAAGATTTACACCGCAGATGAGACTATTCCTGACTAAGAATGTCTCCACCTCAGACGTGCTCATTCAGACCAGATAAAGAAAAGTTAAATTTCCACAGTTAAAAAGATAAATTAATAAATTAACCACCACAGTAATTTTCCATCTATCCCAAAAAAGTGCTTCTTCCTGTTCAAACTCCCAGATGTCACCTAGTACACAAAGACCTATTTAGGCTCTAACGTTTCATGTAGCGTCACTGTTTAGCGTCAGTCACAGTGCTAGCGAGACCCACTGTGACAGCAGAGAAACTGATACGTTTATCAATAATACATACGTTTTGGTTTTCACCTACCGCTCCGCTCTCCTAAAATGTCTGCTGTCTCCCTTGTCGGATCCGTCAGGCGAACTTTCGGCTGGAGCCCCCTAGACATCTGAACATCACATCACATGAGTAATTAACCAGCTATCAAAGTCCCCGCGTCAAAAGAGAGCGTCTCAGTTGGCTTGGTTTGCGCAACACACACGGCAACGACAGACTTCTGCCTACGAGGTGCTGAGCATTATGGGTTAGGGTTTTCCTGTGGAGAGTTGGGAGTGAGTGTGTATGTGTGCGTGTGCGGGACCGTGTGTGCGTTTGTGTGTGGGACCATGTGTGTGTGTGTATGTGTGTGTGTGTCAGAGAGCTACAGCGGTGGAGGGAGCACTTTGACTGGGTGGGGGTGTAGCTCTCCACCTCCCTTGGTTAGAGGCTTGGGGCCCCATAGAAAACACTGCAACAGCAGACTCTCTCTCTCTCTCTCTCTCTCACTCTCTCTCTCTGTCTCCCTCCTCTCTCTCTCTTTCCCTCTCTTCTATCAGCACCAAACCTCCAGCTGACAATCATCTCAGGGGCAGAGCACTCAGACACACACAGACACACACAGACACACACACAGACATTCAAAGACGCACATACACACACTCTGGCACGAGGCATTTGGGAACCGCAGTTCCTCAGACATTGTAGCCCTCGCCTCTCTCCCCTTATTCCTCTCTTTCTTCTTCTCTCCCTGACCTCAGGTCAGATCATGCCCCTGAACGCTACGTGACGCTCAAATGTGTACTCAGACTAAAGAAAACAAAGATTAACGTCATTACGAACAGGGAGGAAGGCTGTCAGAAATCCTCGTTGTATGACGTTTTCCGCAGTCCAGATAGAAACAGCTTTAGACGGACTGGGAAGGGCAGCAAAGAGAGCGGAACCAAACTCTGTTTGACGCTTTACTTTTTAACTGTTCCAGCTGTTTGGGTGGCCAGAGATGAGATGAGTGAAATCACCATATATGTACGTACCAAGCTGCTAGTTGTTCCATTGGTATTGTGGGCAGGCTATGACCGCTGTCAATACCGCTTATTTCCACCAGCCAAACGTGACACTTATCTGACTGTATCTTATTTTAATATTACACTTTTTTAATATTATTACATGTACGTATGTTAGATTATACAGTGAGTCCGCATGACATAGTAGATAAAGGCTGTATTATGTGGTAAAATGAGTCCACATGACTATTGAGTGAGGCTATAATACACAGTAGAACATGATATAGTAGAGTGAGTCTACATGACATACTAGAAAATGACATAGTAGAGTCTAAATGACATACTAGAAAATGACATAGTAGAGTGAGTCTAAATGACATACTAGAAAATGACATAGTAGAGTGAGTCCACATGACATACTAGAAAATTACATAGTAGAGTGAGTCCACATGACATACTAGAAATTGACATAGTAGAGTGTGTCTACATGAAATAGTAGAGTTACAATTGGTACTGCATCTAGTAGCGTGTCTCCACATGACACAATGGCGTAAGGCAGACTGATGCTGATGCGGTGAGTGCCTCTCCGTTGGTGTTCATTACACATTCCATAACCATACACTTAGCAAATGGGCCAGTTGTCAATACATTGTCGGGAAGCGGGATGAGAAGCTATGAGTGCAGGACCGGATCAGCCCCTCTTACTCCCAATAAGCTAAGATACTGTGTAGTCAAATAAGGAACCTGGCCCCAGAAGTACAAATGAACAAGATAAGATAATGGTGAAACAAATACTGACTTAGAACTGGACAAATGGGTCTGGAGTTTGTAAAACAAACACACACGCACAGACACGCACACGCACGCGCACAAACAACATTGCCTGATTAACTCTGTCCCCTAGGTCCTGCTTAATAACTATAGGGCCATTCTCAAAAGTTGATTGAACATCCTCTGTGGGGGCAAAGTAGTGAAGCTTTTCAAGGATAATCCCTGTATCTTGTATTATCAGTGCAGCATTATTCCTTTCCCATACACACATGGGCTCACACACCAACACATATGAAATATAACATCACACATACACACACACACACACACACACACACACACACACACCATTGAATTGTTTTTTCCCAGAAGTAAGGGTCATTCTGATTTTGGTAAGGTATGAGCAATCATCTAATTCAAACAACACTTTAGATCACATGATCAATTTAATTAAAATAGAGTGTATTCCATTGTTAGAGTCTCCTGTGAAAAACACTGGCATATAAAAATGGAAATATTGTTGTTGAACAAGTAATTGTTATGTTTTATGCACCAAGAGATGATATGTGAGTGAAAATATTATCAAAACAAATACAATTAAATAATTTTAGAATCTTACTATATTTATATATTGACTATGTTTTAATTGTATAATAGTGATTAAACATATCCCCTAGAAAGACACATTGAGTCCTTATTTACTCGTAAACTTTTAAAGACCAAAGCAGAACTTTATTCTTTTTCAGTGTAGACCCATAATGGATCCACTACTCCTTGCCTATTAAATTATACAGTAGAACACTTGTATAGGTACATTGACTCCTTAATATAAATTGTGACTTAATTGGGTAATGCTAATATTTACCGCCATTTAAATATAAAAGGGTTGTGTTTTCTTTAATTGTAGACATAAATATCTCATGGCTTCTGAATTAGTTATTGGTCAACAGTGGTGTTATCTTTTATTCATCGGGATGGGATTCGCTGATTCTGATTATTTTTCTCGTCTTTTTTTTGTGTCGACGTCCCCCCCCGGTTGCTGCAGCGCGGCGTCAAGCTTCTACGGCTCCATCGTTGCAACTTTTTGAGGGGGATTCACTAGCTGCTAGTTGGAGTCTTTGTTAATAAATCCATTAATATATAAATGATGGAACCTTTACCTGGGTCCCAGTTGCCATGGCTTTCATGTTGTTGTTGTGTTGTTGTTTGGCTCTTAATCAGGTATTAATGCCATTCTGTGTGAACTCAGTAGATGGCAGGCTGCCTGGTAATTCATATGCTTGTTCTCTGATGGCATCTGTCGAAGTGTGCTCTCAGTACATTGGAACATACCCTGTGGGAAGCTGGCGAGCCAGCCCCAGACTGAGTGGGATGGAAGCAATTTCTTAACTGGGGCACTTGCTCCCAAAAAGAGAGAGGAAAAGAAATTGGAAAGAAGTTAGAGGCCAATTTCTTTGTGACAATCTGTGACATACTGTGGTGACTTCTTCTACGACTGAAATAGCTGAAAGTTTAGAGGAAAGCGTATGTGGATTAAAAAAGGTCATGCTGGATTTAAAAACAGAATTATGCTGAAGGGATTATTAATATCTTAAATGTGTTGTTAATGGCAACAATTATTTTATTACAATGTCTATCAGATATTTAATCCATTTGGATCGGTTTTATTTGTTTATTACTTTTTTGGATCCACGTTAACTGAGACGGCAAGAGCAAATCCTCCAGGAGTCTGACAATTAGCCAAAAACAGTCAGCCAAAACTTTATAATTTACGTTCATGTAGTCAAAATAACATGTAGACATTACAGAGAATAATATAAACAAATAAAAAATAAGAACAGCTACAGACACACGTATTTTCAGACTGATATTCATCAAGTTACTACTGGGAATGTTGGAAAACCATGTTTTAAGCCAGTGAAAAACACTAGTTGTTGCAAAACCCAATACAGATCACAAAATCCTGGTACTGAGACTTTTTTTTACTGTCTCTTACCGACAAATCAGGGTCAAAGGGCATGAGAAGGGCGGCTCCTTGCTGTCTCACAACCAGACAGCAAAAAAAACACCGCTAATTTATTTCTGTTCCCGGAAAGAGGACACCGCATCCCAAGGACGGTAATTTTCCCCTCACGCAGAAAGAGGTGGATCGTAAACAATATCGGTAACATGTCAACTCGTTCGCCTTGTGCACTTTATTATTCCAGAGACACTACGGTAGCATGAACGCACTCCCTTGAAAAACGTACAGCAGTCACAACGCTGTGAGCGTGCAGGTCAGTCAATACATGGAGCGAAGTGAACAGCCAAAACATGAAGTTGCTCGCATAGTTCTTTCGGCCTAAACATATAGATGGGTCCCGGAGCAGAATTGGACATGGGACTGATAGCACCGTCTTAGACATGGTTGTTAGAGACCCAGACACATTCCTTTACTCTCTACACTCTAATCTGGCCCCACATGCTAGGATAGGAGTGATAGGAGCTGGGCTGTAGACCAATAGGAACAGAATGACATTGACTTAACGGGGAATAACCAATCCTCCCTCTCTTTGAGATAGCCCTTGAAGATGCACTCCAGACTCAAGGACGTCATTGGCACGGCACATCTGCCTCACGACTGTCTTTTCCGTGGAGGGGGTGGGGTGGGGTGG